>JANHFR010004102.1:92360-106577 GCA_032468015.1 Mimophis mahfalensis
TGACCGGTTTGATCGCCTTGCAGTCCAAGGGACTCGCAGGAGTCTTCTCCAGCACCATAGTTCAAAGGCTTCAATTCTTTGATGCTCAGCCTTTCTAATGGTCCAAATTTCACAGCCATACATTGCAACTGGGAAAACCATCACCTTGACTATATGCACTTTTGTTGGCAGGGTGATGTCTCTCCAGATATTCCTAGGTATTTCAATAATTCTGTTCATATATTTATTAGATTTTTATCCATCTTTATTATTTAAAAGTAACTCAAGGTAGTGAACATACTTAATACTCCTTTCTCCTCCTATTCTCCCCACAGTAGCCACCCTGTGAAACGGACTAGGCTGTCTCACCCAGTGACTGGCCACCCAGCTTTCATGCCCAAGGCTGGACAAGTACTCAAAAGTTTCCTAGTTTTTAGGCCAATGCCTTAACCATTTACACCCAACTAATCTATTCTAAGAAAGACTAAACGGATTTGGTAGTACATGATATATTTAATCAAGATACGATATGTTTATTATTGTATTAGTAGCTTTAGTACAGGAAACAACTGAATGAAATGAAATTGTTTTTTAGCAGACAGTAGAATACATAGCTGGTATGCTTTGGTCTATGTACTTACTACACAATTTAAGCTGTTTTGTTTAAAATGGTTATATAGAGGATTAAAGGTGAAGTTTGGAGGAAGTATGAAGACAAAATAAGGTAAATAAGAATTTGAAACTGCTAAAGAAGTGCAAGTGAAAGAAGTTGCAGGAGAAATTTAGGGTTGAAATAATAAGATTCCTTTGGGAGTTGGGTGGCATTTAAATATGAACAAAATAAAATAAATAAATAAGATTATTGAACTGAGGAAGAGAGTTGCAGGATGGAATGCATAAAATGACTGATAATTTAATTAGTGAGAACATAGTAGGGGAAACAAATGTTTAATTTTGAAGTGTCCTAATGACAATCAAAATTTGGAAAGCAGATCAGGAACATTTCAGAAACAGATTAACATGCAGTTAAGTATTTCTGAAGGACTGTGTCTAAATCCTATGCGGTTTTATTTAATCTTGCAAAATCAGTTAAAATAACTCATTCCCCAAGAACATATTATCACTTTGGATTCCTACAACTGCACTTCATATCTGCATGATCTGCTCTTTAAATGTTTAATGAAATCATCATCACATCCTTTAGCAGCAATAGCAACAATATAGCCTGCTTCATTTCCCACTCCATTTTTACTAAAACATTTTCCTAATAGGTTCTTCCCCCCACCATCCCCCAGAAACTCCCAAATAATGCAAACTTCATTCTGTCTCCTGGGCTCCCATCTGCACATTTCTCCATCAACTTCAGCACTGTTCTGGGTTTTATTTTGTAAAGAAGTTTAGCTAAGCACTACTTGCCAACAATTCCCCCAGCCCTTCATCAGATTTCTTGTTCGTGTTTCAGCAATCCATAAATATATGCTAACATATTGCAAAATAAAGAATAACATGGATGTGCATACTTATTGACTGTAGACGTAGCTGCATCCATAATTCTGTCTTCAAAATCCCAGTAAATGATGTTGCTGAATAGGTGACATCATGCATTTATATGTAAATCTCTGGCCATTAATGTGCTCATTTGAGCACTGTAAACTCTTGCTGACTGCCTGAATATATCAAGAAAACATAAAAATTATGAATATTGTGGTTGCTACAGCCTTGCCTCAACCATTGTTTTGTATAGCTATATTATTTCGGAACAACAACATGTATACTTCTCTGGTTCCAAACAGCCTATAAATTCTTTATCTCCTTATTTAAAAACTTCTGGATGTAACTATTGTTTCCCAAGATCTCCAATCAATCCTGGAAGCAAAATATCTCACAGTGGAGGGGAGAAACATTTGGCCCTGTTCCTGGATTCCACCTTCAGCTATCATTCATAATTGACTATGTTGGTTCTAGCAGGATTTAGAAGAGAGCTTTGTCTGGAGACACATGTTGTTGTGGAACTGTCAAATGGTTATTTCCAGAGCCCCCGGTCTATTGATGTCAAGAACTTAAGCCTTTCTCATATCATTAATTTTCTACTCTACGGTTGCTGTTAATATTTAATCAAGAATCTCTTCCCTGGATTGTCAAAGATAATTATGGTCCATATGTCTTTATTATTCTGGTTAAGCTAACCCACGTGTCTTTTTAGCTTTCCTTATTTCACCTGAAGAAATTCCTTACCTTTCAGTATGATAGACCGGAGTCGTGAGGAGATTTTTTGTTTACATAGCGATGGTTGCCTAGACAAGTCCTTTAAATAAATGGCTAAAAATGAATTCTTTTTCATGAAAGAATCTTCAAACCGTTCTCTACCATCCCCAGCTTTTAAAGTGTGGCATTAGAGGAACGTGTGTTCAAAAGTTGTCCATAATAGCTCAGCATAACATCCCGGTGTTCTGTAGAAAGAAGGTTATTGCCCGGAACTGTGATGGTGAACCTAAGGCATTTATGTCATGGGTGGCACACAACGCTCTCCCTGTGGGCACACTAGCCGTCATCCACCATGCTTGCATGTGCGCCTCCCATCAACCAGCTGATTGTCGGGTCTCTGTTGCGCATGCACGGGGGTAGGATGTGTGCTGGGGCATGCATACATACATGGAGGTTGGACATGGGAGGCACGCATGCATACATGGGGTGCATGCATGGGGTGGCGCATGCGCAGGAGTGGACTGCATTTTGGGGGTTCACGCATGCAAGTGTGCTTTTGTACATGTGCGCGCATGCTTTGGGCACTCCATCGGAAAAGGTTAGACATCACTGGCCCAGAACAAGTAGGCGGCACGATGGAGATGGCTTTCTCCCATCTCACTACCAAGCAGTCTGGAAGCCATGCCTCAAAGGACAGGACCTGTGGCTCTCCTACATTTTTTCCTCATACTATGGTAGGGCTGGCTTGCTAGGATTGGGGTAGTTTGCTGCTAGTTTAGGCATGGATTTTGTGTAGATCCAATTTTCCCCCCAGCTCACTTCCAACTGTTCCTTTTTGCCCTCTCCAAATTCGGAACATCAATATTAAGAGTATCACAGTCTATGGAACTCCTTGAGATCTATTCTCCTGACTTCAGGAAAAGCCTCTCGTGGATTGCAGAATCACAAGCTCAGTACCAGAAAGGACAGATCCAGTTTATTATGGGCCCATTAAATGTTTTGAGAAATAGATTTGCCTCCAAATCACCGTAGCCAATTTTCATTTTCATTACAATATTTGCAGAAATCATTGAAGTCGGCCTGCAGGTTTCCAAAGCAAGTGATTCCGTAAAATCCATTTACCACTTTTCAGTTCAACTTCTGCATCAGACTGAATGTACTAAATTAGGATTCAATTTTCTGAAGTCTATGACACGAATTACCATTTATATAACTGTGAATTTGTCTCCAGGAGACAGACATTTTCCTGGTGATAATTCTAGTCTTTTTACATAAAGATTGCAATACCCAAGGTAAATTATTATTTTATCCAGCACTTTTTACCACAGATATACAAGGAGAGAATAAAGAGTATATGCAATTCTAATCATAATTTAAGTACAGGAACATTATTAACGGTAGTCTAAGCACATAGGTTCCCTCCCTCTGTGTAACTTGGAGTAATTACAGCATCTATCACTTTCACTAGAGTAGAAGCTCCACTTCATTAGAGATTCTCTCCCTATACACTTCCAATTTCCTACTCAGACATCAACACTTTAAATTAAAGAATTAAAAATTTAACAGTGGTTTGTTTCTTTGACAATGGAGAGAACAGTATCAAATCCTCTCGCGCTCGCCATCATATTACATAGACTATAGCTGATGCTGGTAACACTCTTCAAATTAAGACAAAACAAATTAAGACTCTAAAGACAAAACTAGATTTTTCTCCCAATAGGTCGGAGAATGATTGCCTGTCATGAAAACAGAATAATTTATTTCAAGATTTAACAAAAGGGGTTTTTTTTCCCAGTCTTCCAGAACTCTTACATTCTCATAGTCAGTTTTCCAGTGTCGCTTGTGATGTGCTTTATTAATTCATGACATTTATATTGCATCTTTCCATGACTTAAAATGAAGGGAAAGAATGAAGTTATCACAAAAGCTGCCTTGCAGCCAGGTGCTGTAGTTGTATCAATCACCAAACCCTTCTTAATGATCTTCCTGTAGAAGAGCTAATATAGCTTGTTTATATATAAGGACTGCTCATTGACAAATAATGACGGGTACTGTTTTACTTAGCACCAGTGTTAATTTCTTGTTTGAGACAGTTTTATGATACAGTTATTTTAATCTATATATATATAACAGGGTGTGGGTGGGTTTGTGTGGGTGGGTGTATGTATGTGCCATATACATTCTTTAATGGCTGGACCAGTCACAACAAAACTTGCCAGGTAGGTAGCTTACCCTCTGGAGAAAAATACTGTGGGGGTCTCAGATGCCGTTGGGGGATCTGTATCCCCTAAAATGACTGCTGAAGTGCTGACCCCTGCACTGTGGAGATACTGCCAACACTGTCACAGTACCCCACAAGGGGCATCAGAGAGCAGCGTCAGGCTAAGCCTCGCTCATGTGCAGTACAGGCCACCAATATGGAGGCCTTTTGAAATGGAGGCTGCCCGGGACAAGGTAAGGGCTGAGCAGGGAAGGAGGAAGCAGCAGCAGACGATATGGAGGCCTTTTGAAATGGAGGCTGTGGTCGTCCATAGGAGGCAGCAGTTCAGTCACCACAACGACCTTAGGCCGGGATGAGGTGAGGCCTTTGGAAACCTTAGGCCAGGATGAGACATGGGGACAGAGCAGGCAGCGGTGGAGGCAGCTGGCTCCAGGATGATTATACCCAGGCAAACCTGGGTAATCAGCTAGTATTAAATAAAGCATCAAGCTTGAGTTCTATATTTAAAAAGACAGTGATGTCATATAGTATATGGGCTATCAGCATTTTATATTTTATTGCTGGTCTTTTTATTTTAAATGTAAATACATTTTGATTAATTGATGCCATACATGGATCAATTTTCACTACATCTAAAATGATGGCCATTATGCATTTTGCTAAACTAAAAATTATTTGTCCTAAGTCTCTTATGCCAAAAGATATATGAAAATATGATGAGCAACAATATGTACATTACATAAAGCTCATTATATATGCCTAATAATTACATATAATTAACAGTTTTCCCAGTTACAATGTATGGCTGTGAAAGTTGGACCATAAGAAAGGCTGAAGGCCAAAGAATTGAGGCCTTTGATCTCTGGTGCTGGAGAAGACTCCTGCGAGTCCCTTGGACTGCAAGGTGATCAAACTGATAGGTCCTAGAAGAAATCAACCCTGACTGTTCTTTAGAAGGCCAGATCTTGAAGATGAAACTCAAATACTTTGGCCACCTCATGAGAAGGAAGGACTCACTGGAGAAGAGCCTAATGCTGGGAAAGATTGAGGGCAAAAGAAGAAAGGGATGACACAGAATGAGGTGGCTTGATGGAGTCACTGAAACAGTTGATGCGAGCTTAAATGTACTCTGGGGGATGGTGGAGGACAGGAAGGCCTGGAGGAACATTATCCACAGGGTTGCAATGAATTGGGTACAATTTTGCCACTAACAACAACATAATTAACTCCACTCCCAAAGTTAAATGAACTTTTATTATTGCTCTGAATCATAGGGAAAATCACCATTTGATTATGTTTCTTATTTGAGTAATATTTTAAACTATTATTTATTGATAAGGAATCCCATGGGCAATATAAGACTTGATGTCTCCAAGATGCTTTCTCTGAATCTGATAGGCTTCTCCATTATTTGATAAAATGGGAGAAGAAGCCAGGATATGATAGGTAGCAATACTCTCAAGAGAAATTCCAACTATGTTCTAGTGGGACTAATTTGTTATTGTTTTTTGTTACCCGGAGCAGAAATTCATAAACTGGCTTGCAAATCAATAAAACAAGCTGATTTATCCTCTTCTATTATTTATTTATTATTATTATTTATTTATTATTTATTTTATTTATTAAATTTATATACCTCCCTTCTCCTGAAGAACACAGGGCGGTGTACAGGGCAATTAAAATAAGATAAAATACAAAAGTTAAAAATATATTAAATAAGAGCCCCAATAGACAAACACACAATTAAAACAATAAACCCCTCAGTCCAGGCTGGCCAGTTCAAAAAGCCGTGTTTTCAGGTCCTTTTGGAAGGACCGGAGATCGGGGGCCGTCTGGAGCTCCACCGGCAGTTGGTTCCAAAGGGCAGGTGCCCCAACCGAGAACGCCCTCCCCCGAGGAGCCGCCAGCCGACATTCCTTGACCGGCAGCACCCGAAGGAGGCCCTCCCTATGGGAGCGGACTGGGCGGTGGGACGATGTTGCCGGCAGTAGGTGTTCCCGTAAATTTTATCAAATAATGGCCTCTCCATTATTTGATAAAAGTAAAATGGGAGAAGAAGCCAGGATATGATAGGTAGCAATACTCTCGAGAAATTCCAACTATGTTCTAGTGAGATTAATTTGTTGTTATTGTTTTTTGTTACCCGGAGCAGAAATTCATAAACTGGCTTGCAAATCAATAAAACAAGCTGATTTATCCTCTTCTGATCCAATTCTAAAAGTAGCAGCCCATCCTGACATAAGATGGATCTGACAATTCAGAGAAAGTTAGCAGAAATACAATTATTATTTTTTTAAAAAATCTCAAAACTACATATCTGCGAAACTGCCTTTAATCAACATGTCCAGAAGTGGTATTCAGCCAGTTCTGACAAGTTCCGGAGAAACGCTAACTATAATTTTGATTGGTTCAGAGAACCAGCAAATACCACCTCTGATTGGCTGACTGCATAGCTCTGCCCACCAAGCCACACCCACTGAATATGGCCACTATGATACCTTAACACAAGGTTTTCAATTTCCTTGTTATGTTTGTGGAGTTTTAGGATCGGGAACTCCAGGCGATGATTTTTTGAAGTGTTACAGACAAGTTTTCTCATGCCATTTCTTCTTTTTTTTCCTACTGCAGACATTTCATTAACAAAGGAAATGTGAAATAGTCATACCGTGTTATGAGATTTGAATGCTATTGTTAAAGGTAGCCTTGAAGCATTTCAAAATGATGGAGGAATAAAAGAAATGGTGTTCTTATGAATAAGTCAATACAAAAATAATTTGGAGGGTAACAATATTGATTTTGAAGCATGGGGCCAATCTGCAGAGTTAACGGCAGTATAATCCATCAATTTTGCAAATCCATCCTTAGCTGATACTTTTTGACAGCTCCCAAGACAAGGAATATCTCTGAAGGACTCAGGAGAAACCAATAATTCCCCTAGCGTGGATTCTATTCCCTGAGTCATCTAGGAAGGATTAAATTCACCTCTGCTTTTCAGAATCATCATTCTGGTGTTTGGTGCTTCTACTTTTACCAGAAGTTGGGGATTTTCTATATTCCTCTCCCCATTGTTTTTTCACTCCCTTCTTACATATTTTCTGGTGGTTCTACTAATGAATTTCTGATTAAGTTCTGACATTTGCCATAGTTCCTCTCCAGTTTAGTGTGATTTCAGTTATGCAGAGCAGAGGGATTTGTTTTTTCATTCCGAACTAGGAAGCAGAATGAGTCTTACTGTGGAAAGGTCATTTAATATGGGTTTATGCCTTCCAAACTTCACACAAAGGCACCATTACAAGTTACGGAAAGCCTTAGAGATTCAGAGAATGAAAGCTCACAGTCAGGAAACATTTTCTATCTCACTCAGGTGGTATTCAGCCAGTTCCGACAGGTTCTGGAGAACCGGTAGCGATAATTTTGACTGGTTCAGAGAACCACCTCTGATTGGCTGACACCAGCAAATACCACCTCTGATTGGCTGACAACATAGCCACACCCACAGAACCGGTAGTAAAAAAATTGGAATCTCACCACTGATCTCACTGTATATCAGAGATGTACTACGTACAACCCGAACTTGACATTAATTGGAACCAGCCATCAAACTGAAATTTGCAGTGTGCCGGAAGGGGAAAATTACTCAATACAGAAAGCAAACTAAGATGCATTGAATGTACAGTAATTTAAAACTTCAATTAAAAGAAATTGAAATTAATTTTTCTCATGACTCCCCCTAATTTTGTACTGCGGGTCACTGACAAAGCCAAGTATGAACCTCAGTTTGAGTGGGAGAAAAAAAACAAAACATCCATGCACATTCTTGGTTTATATAATCCATTAAGTTTATTTTTGGCTATTTCTTGCCTCCCACCTTGCTTTGATTACGTAATTCAAACGCAGAGAAATGGCATTTAAACATTAAAAGCATTTTCATATCGAAGAGGTACGAAGTAACTAATTTTAAAATTAAACTCTTTTTTTTCTCAGAAGAATAATTTAAACATTTAAAAATCCATTCCTGCGTCAAAAAAGCGTGGGCAGTGTAAATGAAGAGGGGATGCATGCTCAAGTCAAAAAGTAGGGTTATGTGGCTTTAAATTAGGTAACGGAGAAAGGGAAGGGACACAGAGAAGAAATCCTGAAGAAAACTACTGGATTTTTGACTCCACACAGATAAAAGGAAGTTGCATTGTCTACCACGGCTCCTCAGCCTGATGTCTTCTAGTTGTAGGGCAGTTCAGGTTCCAGAATTCCTGGGGAGCATGGCCTCACCATGCTGTCAACAATTCTTGAAGCACCTCTGGAGAACTTCAAAGTGGGAAGGTATGGCCAGTACCAAAGGTTGGCTTTTTCATCTATTTAATATACAAGTTATGCATTGGTGCTTGTTAGTATGTTTGTCAGAGAACTGCTGTGCCGTGGCATGCTGTGATTACTCAGAAGGGGAAGTATTATACAGAAGGGGGAGGAGTTTTCTCCTCCCAAATATGCAAATCTTTACCTTGTGACTATGTCTCACATGAGGCTCTTGCACTCACTTCTCTAGCATACCTAGAGGAAAGCAGTCAGGTAGCTACTCTCAGTGTTCCAATGAAGTTTCCCCATTGCCAGTTAGCACTCAGAGACAAAGTGCATCCAAGGCAAACTTTTATTTTGAGAAACCATGTTGGTTCAAATGAAGGAATCCCAAAACTACCACTTAAGTCTCATTTCTCACAAAAGAATCCTAAACCCAGCCCCACCCCCCTCCACACTTCATATATCACATTGTCCAATGATACTCCTTCACTTGGCGCCAATTCTTTTCCAGTTACCAGCTGTATCATCCAATGACCTTGACTTCAGTCAACTATTTGTTTTGACTAACTCTCTATTCAGTAATACATACACCTCTTGCAATTCCCAAGTTAGAATTGTGGCAGTTTAGAAGCAACAGGAAAATGGCTACACTATGGCTTACTACATGCACGCTTCTAATACTGATAGCTACATGACTTCAGGAATACAGGTTAGTATTTAGATATTTAGTCACTTATTGTCTTTTTTTTTTTGTTCTTTATTAAGTACAGTTTATAATTAAGAGCAATTGACTCACGTCTTTATTCATCACCATGAAGTTGTTGCCACAAGTTCCATCCACTTTTCACTCGACAGTGTTATACAAGTTTATCTAACCCAGCTTACTCCAAAAGTCCTGCTGTGCTGCTTCATTATAGTGGGTGTTTTTCTGGGAGCAGTGAGACAAGAATATTGGGAGTGTTTGCCAAGAGTATGCAATCCCAACAGAGTCACCCAAAGCATAAATCTGACACCAATATTGGAAGATAGTATAGGAAGATGCTGTAGGCAGATAACCACTTTATTGACAACTAGCCAATAACCCATCTTTGCCTGGGTATTTTTGGCCTAGGCAGGGAATGCTGCAGCCTACAATTCCCAGCTTTCTATGCCTGATTTCAATGGCTTGCCTCTATTGGCTGGAGAGTCTCCAATTTGCATGCCTTGCCTGTATTGGCTGTTGTTACCTTGGTGACTGCAGAGCCTTCTGCACATGTGCAGTACAATGCAGCTGGGTTTTGGCATTTTGGCAGCTTTTTTAGGGGGCAGAGAACCCCCAAAGGCATTCCTGAGCCCCCCAGTGCTCGTCTCTGGAGTGCAAGGTATGTGCCTGGTGTCAGGACTCCATTGAAGGATTGCCATTCTAGCAAGAACTCGGACTCACAAGGTAGATCCAAGTTATACTTGATTAGCAGACCTCATGATGGCAGGCTGAGGTAATTCTGAAACTGACACAAAAGTTTTGATTCTCCTCAAAAGAGTTTCAAACCCATCCCCCTTTTATCATGTGATAAATCACATTGTACAATCCGGGCCAAATAGTTGGCGCACAATTCAGTAAGTTAAACTGGTACACGCGTTGTGGCATGACCTTGAGTTCAGTCAAGAATGTGAAGATGGTTTATTCCCTCTTAACAATGAACTGGCAGTTTTAAAAGCTAGGACCATAGAGAGGACCCGGATCAAGAAATGGCTTTTAGAACTGACACATGGCAAGTTTGGGCCACACTGGTGCAGGGGTGGAAGAGCCTATTCAGGACCTACCCACACACCCACACTTCTGTTTTATAGATATAGATGACTACAGGTAGTCCTGGATTTTCAACCATTGGTTTAGTGACCGAAGTTACAACAGCATTGAACAGGTGACTTACAACTATTTTTCCCACTTATGATAATTACAGCATCCCCATGGTCACAAAATTCAGACACTTGGCAACTGGCATGTATTTATGAAGGTTGCAATGTCCTGGATCACTTCAATAACCTTTTGAGACCTTTGGAGAAGCAAAGTCAATGAGGAAGCCAATTCACTGAACAACATAAGCTATCCTACTTTGGACATATTACATGGAGACATGCCACCCTAGAGAAAGTAAAGTAGATGGGTTCAGCTACAATGGCAATGCGTGCTTCATTTGAAGACCTAAAAGACCAGGTTAAGGATAGATCATGATGAAGAAAATGTATGTGGCCTTTAGCAGCTTAACACTAATTTG
The DNA here is from genome assembly GCA_032468015.1 of Mimophis mahfalensis. NCBI lineage: Eukaryota > Metazoa > Chordata > Lepidosauria > Squamata > Mimophis > Mimophis mahfalensis. The sequence continues at coordinate 103,320 of JANHFR010004102.1, forward strand.
ATAGCACACAATCACTGAACACTTGGAACTGTTTGGTGTACCATAAATAAGAAGCAAATACTTTGAAAACATCAACATGAGGGTGGAATTTCTCCAATTTTGAAATCCTATCATAAACATAGCAAAATTATGTTTCCCTAAAGAGGAACCAAAGTAACTTTGGTTGGTAGAACTTCCAACTAGCTGTCACAGGAAATTCTTGGTTCTATTGTTCATTCCCATTGGCTGTGTGCCAACATTATGATAAGGTCAAATTTTACAATTTGACTTGACCATATGGAAAGAGATTCTGTATCTAGATTCTGCATCTAGAATAGACTCAGAAAAATATAGAAGTCTTTGTTGAAGAAGTTGCTTAGATCAAACCCAATAGTTTTTCTATTACAGGACTTTCTTTTCTTTTTGATGAAAAAGGTCATGGATAAATGCTAAAACTCATTTACATGAAAAACTATTCCCCCTCCCCTTTCCATGGACAACTCATTGTTGCATCCATCTTTTCCACATTACAGTTACAAGTGTAACATTTTGATTGGTTTGTCTATTTTATTTCTTAGGTAAAACAGAACACAAACTTTTATGTACTTTTACAAACGTTAGCAACACCTTTCCCTTGCAATGGGTGGGAAGAATTAGTAACTGAATATATTTTTGCACTACTCTTAAGAGGTAGCTGTAAAATTGAAGCTGGGGAAAGTGAAAATGACTTTCACAGTAAATTAATCAGCCTCATTCCAGGTTGGGATTGATAGGATATTCTCTGCTGCAGGAAGGAAAAGGATCTTCAGAGGAACTATTGAGTTTGGTTATTTAATGTTTGGGTCCAGTCAATAAATAACTTTATGGAAGTATATGATAAATCCTAGAATTACTGAACCAGGGCTCAGGGTTTTCCAAGACCAATAGAATCCGATATTATCCTTGAGAAAGAAAATGTATCCAGCTTTCTAAAGTTTTGGTTGTGCATAATTCTTTAATGGATTTCATCACTGTAAATGCTGTTCTTCCACATATGTTCTTAATTCTCTTTCCCTACAAGCTTACTTTGCAAATGGTCTCTTATCTGCCTATTATTCCTGTGAGGTTGCTGAGGATGCTTCTTTGAACTATGCTCTACTTTGGAAAGTTGGGAGGGGAGATAAGGGGCAAAATTCCCACCCTGCGAAAGTCAGCAGGCATGTTGCTGTCCAACTGATTAGAACAGTGGTTCTCAAGCTGTGGGTTGGGACCCCTTTGCGGGTCAAACGACCCTTTTACAGGGGTGGCCTAAGACCATCAGAAAACACATATTTCAGTACAAATACAGGTGTATGTGAAAATAATTTTATGGTTGGGGGTCACCACAACATGAGGAACTGTATTAAAGGGTCGCAGCCTTAGGAAGGTTGAGAACCACTGGATTAGAAGTATGCATACAAGCCCTTTGTGGCAACAACAGCCAAAGATTTGTGGTAGAGGAAGAACGCAATGTTTGCCATCCATTATTCATCCAAGCTGACAGGCAGCCTCTTGAGATCAACACTGACAAGGAGGTCAGGGAAGAAGTGGCACCTTAGATTTAACAGCTTCTTGCAACTATGAGCTTCTCAGCAGGCCAAATTGCCATCATTCTACTGCTGAGCTCTGGGGCGTCCCAGCTTATGAGAAGATTTATTACGTGGGTAAATATTTTTGTTCATCCAACAGGCAGCACTGATCACTTAGCAGACTGGGATGGATTTAGCCTCCCTCTGCTAACATAATGATTTGGCTATCAAACGACTTCCCTGCTAAACAGTTGGAAGCTAATATCAACACATTCGCTCTGTCTGAAGCTGGGGAGACAAGGAAGCTAAGCAGGCATGTTGCAATACAGTTTGATGTCTCAGAGGGGTCTCCTCTAGAGAAAATAAAGAGATGTCTCTATTTCAGCTTCTGTCAGAGACCCCTGTATGGTGTGAGTTTGGGGGAAAAAATCAACCAACGCAAACTGCTCTCACTTCACAGAATTTTGGGTGCTGAACGATGTTCTTCTTTACAAAGAATGAAGCTACATCAGAGGTGGTATTCAGCCAGTTCTGACAGGTTCTGGAGAACTGGTAGCTATAATTTTGACTGGTTGGGGGAACCGGCAAATGCCAACTCTCATTGGCCGACACTGGCAAATACCACCTCTGATTGGCTGATAGTATAGTCACGCCCACTAAGCCAAGCCCACAGAAGCAGTAAAAATTTGGATCCCGCCACTGAGCTACATGTACGTCATAGATATAGCTCAATTCAGAAGCAAGCTTCAGGAAGCAAGCATCAATATTGCATTTATCGTGCAATAAAGTTTGCCAATTTGGGTTGTGTATATGCTTGCTTTTTGGAAGTCAGCTACCTGAAGTACTAAAATAAACAAATTAAGACCTAACAAGTTTGTGGGTGGTGGCAGACTTCAGGAGAAAGTGTCCTGATTCAAGCTCCATATCTCTACCATTAGGTTTTCTTGGTCTTGACCCTATTACTCAAGTAGAACTTTGCTACATTCCTGGAAATCTCACAGGGAAAGTCTGCAAGATATATATATGGAAGCCTGCACTCGCAGACAGGAAAATTTCCACATCACAAGCCAAGCAAGCAGCTGGGCCCAAACAAACACCCCCTAAAAACTCCAGCCAAGGCACACCCCAGCCAGCCACACAGATGAAACTTAGCCATCTAGCAAACAACAGCCGGCCATTCACCTGAAGCCAAGCCACTCTCAAAGTCCACAATACACAAAATACAATGTTGCAGCCAATCAAGGCAAAGGAATGCTACAAAACAGACAGATTGCATCAGAAACACCAATCAAGCAGAACACAGCTAACCCCAAGACCGATAAACTCAGATTAAGGACCCCCAACCAGTCAGGATGAAGGAAAGGAAAAAAAAAAGAAAGAAAAAAATCTGTTTAAGCAGAGCATGCTACCAAATCTAAAACAGAAACGGCTGCCACAGCCTTCCACATATGAGCCCGAGGATGGTAAATGAGATTTTACCAAAATGTCACTACAACTTTAAAAGCACAACTATGAAAACGTGGGAAAATACCGGAACAAAGCATAATGCCATACACATAAATACCCGCGAAAACATTATATATATATATTAAATCTACGAAAATGAATACACCAAGATATATATATATATCTGTTTAAGCAGAGCACGCTACCAAATTTAAAACAGAAATGGCTACCACTGCCTTCTACATATGAGCCAGAAGATGGTAAATGAGATTTTACCGAAACGTCG
>JANHFR010004105.1:65136-83615 GCA_032468015.1 Mimophis mahfalensis
TCGGGATTCAAACCACTGAACTGCTGACCTTTCTGATCGACAAGCTCAGTGTCTTAGCCACTGAGCCACTGCATCCCAAGGGTAGAAGTAATGCCCTTCATATTCCGTTAAACAAAGATCTAGCATATGATCACTTCTATGGCTTTCCCAGATCTACACCACAGTTATGGAATCATTCTATATTGAAAACTATGGTTACTCAAGCTTGGAATCCAGATCAAGGAGGTCAGAGAATGAGCCAACCAGAAAGATATCCAGCATGTCTATTAAAATGGAGGTATGTAGTTCATGTCACATCCCCCACTGATGGTTTCAATAGCCTCCTTCAAGTCTGATTCTAAACAGATATAAAAATAAGATTAAATTATATATTTAATTACATTTTCTTTCAAAATCTAATTAAATATATAATTCCGAAAAGTAGGGACTGCCAAACTATTGTCTGCATGGAAATGGACTACTGTGAGTGATGTTTCCATACAGCAAAGGCTGGACATGACGCACAACTGCACCAGTGTTTTCTTTGTAGTCAAAATACATTGTTTCCTCTCTCAGCAAGTTTGATTGCCTAGTGTTCTACGTTCAAATCACACTTTCAACTACTTTATTATAACATAAGAAGTATCCGACATCCCCATATGAGTAAAAATGACCATCTGCTTACATGAGAAGTATAACGGGCTAATTCAGAGTGAAGGCCGGCTCTGTTTGTTTGTTTAATTTATTTACTTAAAACATTTACTGTATGTAGTTGCCCATCTTCTAACCAACTCTGGCCAACTCCCAATCAAAAGATTCCCAGCCACTGGGAATCAAGCATATTTCACTTGCATAGTCCTGTCCTGCTTTAGTGTCCTGATAAAAAAGTTCTTTTAAAAAACTGTTTTGGGGGGTAGGGGTGGAGTATACATAGGGGAGTCATGTTTTAAGGGCCATTAAACTGGGGGAAATGCTGTCTTCTGGGATTAGAATAGCTATTTCTGTTTGAACTCTATAGTCTGCAATATCTTAACCTGTCTAGGGCGGGTGACTATCTTGTTGTCATTAATGTTGTCAGTGTTTTTGCTGCTGCCCGCCCCCTCCCCCCACCCCACCCAACTCCCAGCACTACTATATAGATCCAGCCAGCAGGCATGTGCTTCTCCAGGCTCCTGACCTGACACACTGCCAAAAACAAGGAATTCACAGCTCAACTAACATCTAAAAAAGGAAAGGCAGACAACAAATCCAGAACACCCTTCCTGCTGCATAGAGGAGGGGGGAGGCGAGATGGGGAGAGAAGGGGAGAGCTAGCCAGCAATTGCCTGCCTCTCTGCTACTCTCCAGCCCTGGCACCAAGAACTGTGTAGATGGAATTAGGAGGAGCATGTGATAATGGTGCACAGATGAGCAAATTAACTTTCCATTATCTCAGCTGCAGCCCCCTTCTCATCACAGAGGACAGACCTATTGTTAAGGACAACTCCAGACCAAGGTCCCTAGCTTTCTTAACCTGAAGGATCACAGGATTTCTCCTAGCCCTAGCAGGATGCATCTAGCCTAGGTCTGACAATGAGTCTGCTGGACCTGGACAGCCAACAGACAAGACCAAGAATTGCATAGTAAACTTTATTTTCTTAGCACTTGGCAAAAAATATCTCCTATAAAACAGAGAGACCCTGAACAAGCCAAAATATACAGTATTTATACAGATTTCCACCAATCTGTTTTGTACCCCAGTTGTCCCCTCTACTTCCTTCTCTATCCTGTCATGTCTGTCCATTATCTATTAGCAGTTTTTCAATCATCAGTACCTTCTTATCGGCAATCAAACTACCCTGTTTCCCTGAATATAGGACCTCCTCCCATTCCTAAGAGGTCCATAAAAGGGGTGTGCATAAGTGCACCAGCTTGCCTACCATCCTTGTCTTACTGTCCCCATTTACTTGTATTTACTTTGTTGTTCATGTTCATACCTATATCTGCTGTCTTATATATGTTTGACAAATAAATTACACACACACACACACACACACACACACACACACTTTTCCCAGTCTGCAGACAAAAAGTATTCCGGGCTGAATAGGTTGCAGGTGCAACCTGGCCCTCCACCATCTACGCTGTGGCAATTCTGGACCTGGAGGAGAGCCATTACATGGAGGTCACCATGTTTGCTTACATCACATATTATATTGTTACATATTTTTATTATATTAACATATTATAATGTAATATATTATTATATTTATTGCATGAGTAATAAATAGTGCATATCAACATCTCTCCTCCATGAATATATGGCACAACAACACCGCTCCTCCATGAACTGCACTGGCTGCTGATGTGTTTCCAGTTGCAATTTAAGGTATTTGTTGTCACTTTAAAGCCCTACATGGCTTGGGGCCAAGTTACCGGAGGGTTATCTAAGTCTTTTTGCAACAGTTTCTATCCACCCAGATTGGGCATGCTGCAGATCCCATCAGCCAAACAGTATCAACAGGCAGGAACTAGAAGATGGGCTTTTTCTGCCTTATGGAATATTCCCTTCTTGGAAATTAGAATGGCCCCAACCCTGTTTGCCTTTTGCAAAGTTTTAAAAACTTGGCTATAGCAATAGCAATAGTATTAGATTCATATACTGCTTATCAGGCTTTCAACCCTCTCTAAGCAGTTTACAGAGTCACCATATTGCCCCCAACCATCTGGGTCCTCATTTTACCCCCTTGGAAGGATGAAAGGCTGAGTCAATCTTGTATGTACACAGGTCTGGGGCCCAAAATGTGTTAAGGATTCAATTATTTGGCTTGCCCATTAGTTGAAAAATCATCATGGCCACTGTTTGTACTTAATTATTTTATGGATGCTTTTATTGTGTTCATGTTTTTAATTAGTTTGTAATTTTACAATGATAAGCCACACAGTTATCTGGCTGAGTCTCGGCTACAGAAATTGAATTGTATGTATGTATGTATGTATGTATGTATGTACTGTAGTATGTGTCCAGTACTGTACAGACAGAAGCTTCATTAAATAAACATAATACTTGGGACTAAGCATTGGAATAATGTTATTTATGTTTGTTAAATTGTCTGATCCATATAATTCTGAGTTTTCGTAATATACCTTATGGCCCGTTTGAAGTTTTTACAAGCTTGGTGAGTTTAATATCCCTTCTTCCTCTTCTATACAACAGCATAGTTACCTGAATTTATGCTACAGATATGTTATTCATGCAATCTTTGATTAGAGCACTATCAATTCTTTCCAAGGGCTCCTACACCTCAAAGGTTTAATTAAACTTAGGATCACCTGGCATTCCTTACCCCCTTCCCCCTACCCGGCATTCCTTATCCTCCACTTCTATAAATCCTTTCATTATTCAGAAACAGAGCAACAGCACTGACCCATCTTAAATAGGTTACAGGAACATCTTGATATAGAATAGAGAATCTCCCACGGGTACTATTATGAAAATGTAATTTATGAGTTGAGAAAGAACCTTGGATTACTTCTTTGGAAATAATCTAAAGATGCTGCTATAGCTATAAATGGTCTGTCAGATACTGCCCTATGCTGGTATGATAGTTATCTTAATAATTTGTTGCAGAAGTAGTAAACAGAAAAGTTTGTTTGCCTAGCAATCAGTTGGCAGGCTATCTATTAAGATTATGGAGGGAAAAGACTTCTAGACTCCATCCTTTCCCAGTAGTCCAGCAATTTATGAGAAAAACCAATTTGCCACCTGGATGACTCTCTTTCAGCTCAACCCACTATACAGGGTTGATGTTGTGGGAAAAACCTGAGGAGGAAGGAGTATAAGGAGTACCTTGAGTTACTTATACAGTAATAAAGGAAGGATAAAAAAAATCTCAATAAATAGCTTGCATGATAAGAAGTTAGCAGTTTAAAGCAAATGTCTTAAAGATCAAAGGTAGCGATAATTACTAAGGATAAAATTAGACACAGAATTATAACACTGCTGCCTAATCATTGATTTTTTTTTTCTTAAGGCAGTTCCAGGATCTGTGGTTGTATGCATCCGTCACTATGCAGATGCAAATACGGGATATATAAAACACCCAGTTTTGCATCAATAGGAGTTCCAACATTGTTCTTGCGTCTACAACTAATGAATGACTGGCGGTCAGCTTTTTCTATGGTTTGCTGGTCTTCATCTTACTCTGCGTCTTTCCTGAGAGTAAAGTAATCCTTTTTCACCTGGGTCCAATTGTACCAGACCTCTTTCCTTTGCACATTTATTACAGTTTTGGTGATGAGCAGAACAAGGTATATACACCTTCCCCCTTTGATTTCAGAAAGGTCTTGCATCAGGGTCTCTTAAGCAGAACCAAACACCTGGTTGGATGCACCGGGTTAACTGAGGGGTACCAGGCTGGGCTGTGAAATTCTGGCAAGTATACATTTAAAAAAAACTTCCCTGCAGAGAGTTACAAGCCTCAAGATACATAGCATCTAGTGGCAAGACCCTACCAAATAAAGAGATCCATTACTTGGCTTGATGGCTACATGAATATGAGACCATATGGCAGGCGCTCTACCCAGTTTAATCCCAATTCATTATAGAATTTGACCAACTGAGTCTTTATACAGTCAGCTGATCTCTCTATCGATTTATTAGAAACTGGGTAATAAGGAGTGTGGATCTTCTTCTTGGTCCCCAAAGCCTTGGATATGTTTTTAAGAGACCACCATCACACTTATTATGGAAGAGCAGCCATATTATAGAATGATCTCTTTTGTAAGTACTTTACTACTGTTACTGCATTGGCCATAGACGTAGGAAAGGCTCTTTTGAAAAGGTGCCCATTACAATCAGTAGGTGGCAATATAATCTTCAAGGAGGCATATCCACTAAATGAAGTTGCAAAGATTGGAATGGTCCATATATCCAAGGGGAAGTGCTGCTGACAGCAGTTAGGAGAGGGTGTAGGCTGAATTCTGCACTTATCCCACAGCTGTCGACCACTTGCTATGCAACTTGTTTGAGACACACCAACATGTCAAAATTTGCAGTGCAATCTAAAGAAGTACAGGGGCGGGGGCATGAGCAATCCATTAAATGCCATCAGAAGGGGAAGCCCCCAAGTATTTCAAGCAGTGTCTTCAGGAAACAGAAGGCATTGTTCCAGAAAAAGGACAGACTGGAGAAGAAAAGGCCAAAACTTCAACAGCAGGAGAACTGAGAGGGGAAACAACCCCCGCCCCCAAAACAGCATATCTTTGGCTGTAGCATAATCCAAATTGTTACCTTATGCTAAAGATAGGATGTCCTTGTTGTCCCGGCGAGAGGAAACAGAAATTGCAGGAGGAAAGCCACAGCTGTATTAACAAAGGGGTATCCAGAAAAGGGAAACCCCTTTATTTCCAAATCTGACCAAAAGCATAGTGTAGATCACTATTGGCCACTGAGAAACCTGCTGCTAGGCGGTAAATACAAGTTAGAGCAACAAGCTCTGTAACCTTAGCAGGTATAATTGTGGCAAAAGCATGAGCCTCTAGCACAAAAGCTTGATGACAACAAAGTAATCAGAGAACCATCAACCATCCTCTTGAAAAAGATGGCCTATAGCTCCCAGGTGAGGTGATATAATGCAACTTCAATGAGGTCAAGACCAGAAGTAGAAACAGTGCTTACTACTGCACCACAATCAGAAGGAAAGCCATCAGGAGGGAGCAGTATTTAAAGTCTGATAGAGCTTGAAAGTCACATTAGCAGCAGAAGTTTCTCAAACTTGAGTAAAAACTGAACAGAAATATAATGGGTATTTTGAGAAAGCAGCAAAATTTCTATTGCTTGTTGAACTAGCAAGGTCATGGAATGGTCCAAAAAAATATCTTGAGCACACCGCAGCTAAAGGGCAGCAGCTGCTACCAATTGCAAACACTATGGGCATCCAGCTGCTATCAGATAAGGTTTCAAAGAATAGTAAGCCACAGGCCATCGCCCAGGACCCATAAGCTGAATTAGTACTCCTAAGGCAAAGCGCTGCTAAGCGTGACAATAGCATCAAAGGATTTAGAATGGCTATGGAATGTATATGCTTATGCAGTTGATAGACTTTGCTTCAAGGTAATGAAAAAAGAATTCTCTTCCTCAAACCAAGAAACAGGATTGGGAATTGAAGTCAATTTGAACCAAGGGTGGAGACAGGGTGGAAAAGTCCCTGTAACTCACCATCCCTTTAATAAAACCATCCTGGACTCATTTTTTGGTTGTAGGAATTTTCACAATATAGGATAGGACAAAACTGGAGTAAAGGCTTAGAAACCTTGTGTTCCACCAAAAGCATCAGGAAGGCTAAGCAGCCCTTGCCCACCAAACGCAGAAGAATATCATATGCATATTGCAGAAACCAGGAATCCCCCCAGAGGGGAGTGAAAGTGCTCAGATCAGAAGGCAACATTTGATCAAGCAAAGTAGGCCTTATCAACCAAGCCCTGAGGGAGATGACTCCAGTTGAAATGAGAGCTCTTCTAAGCAAAAGCGAAAAAGGTATTGAGAAGTAGAATGAGCCAAGCAACCACAGAAAAGTAAGAAGCAAAAACAGGATATAATGAGAATGGTAGCTGCATTTGAGACAGCCAGGATGCAATAGAACAATATATTCATTGATAAGACACAAATTCTGAACAAAATATTAAATAGGACAGATGTTTCCCTGTTCAGACTTCTTGACTGGGAAGTTAGGTGTACTGTAAAGAGATCCAATAGCGACAAGTGTTTCCTTTTCTAGCAAAACCTTATCTTCCATTTCAGTGGAGAGTTAACATAGATATTCCGCAACTTACAACCAAAACTGCACCCAAAATTTCTGTTGTTAAGCAAGACAGTTAAGGGAGTTTTGCCCCATTTTACAACCTTTCTTGCCACAGTTATTAAACGAATCACCGTAGTTAAATAAGTGAATTGTTCTGTTATTAAGCAGGTCTGGCTTTTCCCACTGCCGTTACTTATCGGAAGCCAGCTGGGAAGGGTACAAGTGGTGATCACATGATCTTGGGATAGTGCAACTGTCATAAATACAAGCCATCTGCCATGTATCCAAATACTGCATTCTAACCACTGCAACACCATGGCTATGAGAGTCTGAGAATTGTCATGCCACAGCACCTCCTCCCTCAGTCACCCACACTCACATAACAACCACAACAACACTCACATGGCAACCATAACGGGCACATTCCATACCACTCACCTGCATACTAATGAGCCATCTAAGGAAAGTCTTGTCATGACCATGACTTGCAACTTCTTGTTAGTTTTCCCATTCACTTTGTTTGTTGAAGCTGGCAGGACGTAAATCACAGTCACATGGGATCCGTACTTAAGTCACCCGCAATCCTCATTTAACGGCGAGCACAGAGAAGTGATGTCACACTTTACAAATGCATTGTATCAGGTGTGCCATCGTAAACGCTTTAGCCTGCTTTGCTTTGCTGGCACCTTGCCATAAAACGCAAGAGGGGGGAGACTGGAATGCAGGGGGGAGGGATGCCTGGATGACAGGAATCAGAGGTGTCAATCCAGAAGAGACCAGCACTTCCAAAGACATGAGTGTAAGAACAGAATGCAAAAATACCCCAAAGAGGCACTAAACCTAAAGTGATTACCAAAACACCAGGTTCAAATGTCATTGGACACTCACAAACTCGTCAAGTGAGTGAGGGCCCAGAAAATGGGGAAAAGGCAGATTTTGAGCAGGAATACTCAGATCCAGTTTTGCTTATACCATAATCACTTGGCTTTTGTAAAAGTATACCTTTTGCTACAAATGGAGTCAAGGATCTTTCTTTCCTAAATAACCAAACTGGGATAAGCCTGACACATTGCTTAGCAGCAGAAATCTCAATCCCAGTTACTTCTGTAAAGTAAGGACCATCTAAAGAGGCAGAATTTGGACAGAAAATCCTAATCCAAAAGGTTGGGGACTGCTGCTATAGACTGCATATATCTGTGAGTAGACTTGTGAATAGCTTTTTGCAATGATAAATTAACACAAGAGCAGACTTCAAAGGCTGCTTTTAAACCATTATTCCAATGGGCACTCGTAAAAAGGGCTCACCCACTGAGGTACTGTATAAGGAAAAGCTCAAGGCCTATAAATTCTGAATACTGGTTATGCTGACTGGAGCTCATCAGAGTTCAACAACTTCACCAGCCTTTCTTAACCTGGGCACTGCCTATGCACATGAGAGCTATGACAGTGTACACATGCTAAGTGAATATGAATAATGACAGAGTGGAAAGATACAGCCCCTTTCAAACACTGCCCTGGCACAGACTTCATAACACTTCAATGCAACTTTTGTGGACAGCCAAATACATTTGGGTCAATTCCTAGGTCATGAAGTTTTACCGGAAGCCATTCTGACTGGCTCTATTCTCCCAAGCCTTTGAACTAAGGGTCTAATTCTCACGTAATGCTCCCAATTAGCCTGTTTAATTCTAGAACTTAAAAATTGTTGAACTTTTCAAGACTTGAAAGACAGAGTAATGTTTTTGATAATAAAAAGAGTATTTTTTGTGGTTTTTCCCCTTGTCTTATTGTTGATAGTTTTCTTTGTTCTTTTGTTACAAATGATCAACTTATGTTAATGTAAACAAGAGGAAAATAAAATAACATTCCAGTTTAACTGTTCTCTCTCTTTAGAAAATTGATTTTTCTGCACACTGCAGGCTACAGCAACAAAAAGGCTGCATTTCAATCATGAGATGCTAGATTGTTATTCTGCTTTTCACTTCTGGGGACACAATAGTTTAGAAACAAGACTGATAAATTAAAACACACAGCAGAGGCCAAGATGACTGGGTACTTTCTGGCCAACTTGTATTAGGAAAGCTTGACAGAATTGTTTAAGTTTATTCATATTTGTATGCCACCCAACTCCCGAAGGATTGTTGTTTCACTTGGAGACCAGGCCGTTAAAAAGATATATCATTTATTTGAAGGATAGTTCACATACAGTACAATGAAATCATTGCTTCAAAGCAAAGGTTTAGATATCAGCAAATGACAAGAAAAAGAATTCAGGAAAACATTAGAAAGCAATTAAGAGAATTAATTGTTTAAGGAGGGAACAGTCTGTTTTAGAGAGTGGAAGAGTTGTAATCATAATTATTAAAAGTTTTAAAGCAAAGTCTGGATAGCTACTGTATATTAGGAATGTTGTAACACTATATATGTTGCAGTGCAAGAGACTAGATTAGATGATCTTTGAGTTGCCTTCTAACAATATGATTAAATGTTTAGGTCCCTGACTAATCATAAGGAATGTTGGCTGGCGGTTCCTTGGGGGAGGGCGTTCTCGGTTGGGGCACCTGCCCTTTGGAACCAACTGCTGGTGGAACTCCGGATGGCTCCCGATCTCCGCTCCTTCCGAAAGAACCTGAAAACGTGGATTTTCGAACTGGCCAGCCTGGACTGAGGGGGTTTATCTTTTTTAAATTTATGTGTCTCTTTGTTGGGGCTCCTTAATTTAATATATTTTTTTGTATTTTTATCTTATTATCTGAGTCCTTCGGGAGAAGGGCGGTATATAAATTTAATAAACAAACAAACAAACAAACTTACCCTGAAAACTAATTTTGGTATGTGGGTAAGTAACTAATAATTTCTCCATTTCACTGTTAAGAATGAAGGAGAAAAAATAGTTAATTACCATACCATTTTATGTTAGATATGCTTGTTTCAGCTATTTTGATTTTGCTGTAAGTGAATATCATTTTAATGCACATTTGAAAGTGTTGCCCAGAAAACCCCACAAAAGTAAACAGCCCCATCTACCATCAGTACAAGGATCTTCTGTATATATAAAAAGACAGTGGCCAATGATAATTTCCTAACGTGCCACATGTATATTTTCCCCCTCACTCCAAAACAATCCAATGATCAGTATACAAAGTTTCCAAACTGTCAAAACAATTATACTGTTGCAAACAGCTCCTACATTGGTAGAGCTACTAAGAATAACAGCATGATAGCATAAAGATAAAGGAGGGAACAAATAGAGAAATATATTTTTCTCCCAACAGGAAAACTAAAGCTGGTAGCATCTCACATAATTGAATTAAGACTTGGAAGGGCAAAGAGTCTTCTCAAGGTCTGCTCATACTGAGTTAGAAACAGGAGGTGAGGTTTCTAAAGGTGGGGCTTTTATCTGTGTTTGCTGTTAGAAATATACCTCCAAAAAATCTAGGAGACAATTCCAGTATTTTTACTTCTGGAATTATCATGCCTCAGACAATTCCAAGATAAACAGCCCAAGCTGGTGAAGACTATTAGAAATCGAAAGAGTCTCATTCTGCTATGAAATAAATTATATTTTTCTTACTATAAAAAATATCAGTTCTGCTACATAGGTATGCAGAGCTTACCCTTCATAGAAGTATACTATATTTCCATTTCTCTCTATTATGGAGAAATGTTTTTAAAGAGGGCAGTGCTAGCACTTAGTCAAAGAGGAAACCCACCTTCAGAACTTCAATAACCAGCAAGTCTTTTTTTCTCTTTATGATCAATTGCATCCAAATTCTATTAAGCCGTAACATTCCCCTCTCAGTCCAAAAATATTTACCACTTTTTCTATTCACAGTAATAGTTATCTAAAATTCAAAAATATTACTTATGGGGCCCATTTCTCAGTCATTTGTTTTCACATATCTGTTTTTAAGGGGACAAGGTGGCTCATGCTGAGTTTGATGATCAGAAAGGTCGACAGTTCAGTGGTTTGAATCCCAAGCTCTGAGTAACTGAGTGAGCTCCCATTACTTGTCCCAGTTTCTGCCTACTTAGCAGTTTGAAAGCATGTAAAACATGCAAGTAGAAGAATAGGGACCACCTTTGGTGGGAAAGAAACAGTGTTCCATGCACCTTTGGCGTTTAGTCATGCCGGCCACATGACCATGGAGACGTCTTCGGACAGCGCTGGTTCTCCATCTTTGAAACAACTGGCACATATACGCGAGGAGAACTTTTACCTTTATCTGTTTTTACTAGCCAAGCTACCAGGAGAATCCTGTAACTTTTCTTCTCTTCCAAAATCATTTGGAAGGAGGGAAGGGCTTTAAAAATAGCTCTCTCCAATCTGGGAACTTTCAAATAAAATGGCCTTCAGTGTCATCCCAGGGAAGGTAAAAAAATATGAGAGTCAAAAACTATCACACATCTGAGGGCAGCTGAGAAAAATTACTCGTAAGTTTCTGTTGCCTGAGTCAAGTGAAACTCAACACTGTCTTCATTTGTGCAATGCAAGTGTAGAGAAATTTAGGGTGAAACATCATGTTTTGGCCATTAATTAATAGTGGGTTATTTTAAAATATCTTGCAATATGCTTAATGTGTATGTATATACACAAGTACTCCTTGACTTACAACAATTTATTTAGTGACCGTTCAGAGATACAACGGCACTGCAAAAATGTCTTATGACCATTTTCACACTTACGACTATTACAGCATCCCTATAGTCATGTGATCAAAATTCAAACACTTGGCAACTGACTCACATTTAAGATGGTTGCAGTGTCTCAGGGTCATGCGATCCCCTTTTGTGACCTTTTTACAAGCAAAATCAATGAGGAACCTAGATTTACTTAAGAACCATGTTATTAACAACTGCAGTGATTCACTTAACAACTTTGGCAAGGAAGGTTATAAAATGGGGTAAAATTCACTTAACTGTTTCACTTAGGCAACAGAAATTGTGGACACAATTGTGGTCAAAAGTCAAGGACTACTTGTAATGCTCGTGGTATATCATTTGGACATGAAATATGAGCAAGAAATAGAAAAAAGTAAGATGTGAGGAAAATGGAAGAAAAGTACATAGAGAGTCTTTCTGAACTTCACCTGGTGTTTTTTCTCTCTCTCTCTCTAAAGAGGCACTGTGGGGAAATTGCTTTCTCCAGGATCAGAGACAGTTTTCGACATCTCATCTTGTGGATGAGGTACATATCCACAAAGCCACTTTCACCTCAAGCAAGCTATAATGGAAGAGCACTGAGCTTTCGGTCAAAGGGATTTCTGATTTTAAAAAATGCAAAAAAGAATGTCAGCAATGAAGCTGTATTCTAGCACATGCTCAATAGTGTTTAATGAAATCTGAAGAAACTTTCATCGTATTATTTTGGTCACTACATCTCCCTTCACTGGTCTTCTATAAATCAAAAACTAGGAAAACTGAGAAAAAGTGTTCATGAAGTCCAGATATGGCTATAAGTCAAAGTACTTCTAGGTTTCCTTGCTCATCTTTCTGGGTTTTGAAGACTGGTAAAAGAAATCAATGCTGCTGAATAACCACTGCCATCATCATTAGCATGACCAGCAATGAGGGACAGTAAATTTGTATCTTAACAATAGGAAAAAAGCCCTATCATCCACCCTAATCTAAAACAAGTATTGACCATGGAAGAAAGAATATGCTATCACAGTCTTATCCGCTAATCCAATCAACCTGCAAGTTAGTGTTCAAGTTTTCAATTCACATTCTACTTTCTCTCTTTAATTTCGATACTGTAGCAGGCTCTGCCTGTTGTCAAATTTCAAGCTTTTGTTGCTGTTTTGTGTCTCAGAATATGCCTAGTTGAAAAGGGTTTCCATGGCAAGTGGAATAACTCTTAAATAACTCTTGCCCAACTGGTTGATTCTGGAGAGAGAGGCCAGGCCCATAATAATATCAGCTAAAATAAAACCCCACCACCTGTTCTTAGAAGGAACATGGGTATTCCTTGTTCAGGTTTAAGCTGTTACATCTGTATTTCTAATAGCCCACTATCCCCAACGAGAGTTATGGATCAACCAGACATATTGCAAAGTAAGAGACATCCGCCTTTAGAAATTTTCTTTGCTAATCTCAGATTGCTCCTTTCTCAGAAGGCATGGTTTGTTGGATTCCTCTTCAAATTGACTCTTCACCTCCATCTTCACCCCCAAATCATGGCTGATGATCAAAAGCAATGGAACTTATTAATAATACCAGCAAGTTGTTTCTTCCCAGAAGCTTCCCCCAATACTGAACTTCCTGTTGGGCCTATAAAATCTATAACCATTGTTTAGTAGAACCAAAATCTGACCACAAATCATCTCTCATTTTGAACTGAAACCACAAATCATCTCTCATGTTGAACCAACTGAAACAAAATGTATTAAATGGAAGTCTATGGTTTTTAAGTTCTAACTTATAAGAACCTAAGAAGTCTGTTTAAAAAGTATCATAGACCAGGAGGAAAATGGATTTTTGGATCTATCATATGTGCTCCAAAACTGTGTTAAATCTGAAACAGAGGCTGAAGGAGTTCAAACTGTAGCATTACGGTATGGAAATGGGGAAGAAAAAGATCTTAAATACACAAATTTGGCAACACATCGAAGTGTTTAGGTAGTCAGGGAGGCCGATAGGTAGGTATCCATTTTCTGACACTGGCTGGGGCTCTGAACAAAGATAGAGAGAATTGTGATATTGGGGGAAAAGGACAGTTCTTTTCTTGCACTGTACCTGAAAACCTCTCCAATAAAAAGGCAATGCAAGAAGCAGAGATTCTCAGCTAGGCTGTAACAAGCTATGCTGCGCTTCGAGGACAAACAGAAGAATGTGGTTATTGCTACATCCCTCCCCCCCCCCCCCAAACAATGCACTAATGGTAAAATCATTGCTAAAAAAATCATCTACAGTGATTATTCATACCTGAATTCTCTATGCTTAAAAAACAGTGTGTATGATATCCAGTTGGAGGAGCCTGAAAATGAAGTTTGTTTACTCAACATGGGGATCTCCCTTGACAGTTGAAGAGGCAATATAAGCAGGTCTGGTTTTTAGAGGAATCATTTGCTTCATAAGACTGACGACTGTCTCAAGCCAAAGCAGACAACTGCGGGGGATCTGAAAAAGCTATTACAGGAGTTTCGTTTCCTATCTCCTGCCTACATGCTTGCCGAGAATAAGGAAAGGTTTTGAGGTTTGAAGAGAAGGATGTTGGCTTGGGGGTAAAGCATTCTGAAGTTCCTGGGTTCAGCCTCTGGCATCTCCTGCTAACAGTCGGGTAACAGGCCATGAGAATGCTCTGTACAAAGAGAGCTGTGCTGGCCACAGCAATAAAGACTGGGAAAGTGTGAAACTCTGAAGCAATAGCAAAGAACATACAATTCATCATGTGGGATCTGGCAAAACACTGCCTCTTTAGCCTGCAATAACATGACAGTTGGCACCAGCAGACTTGGATCATCTTTTAAGTAGCAAACAACTTTGTGACACAGATTTATAGAGATAATTTAAACGGTATGAAGACGCCTAATGCTTTAAGGCTGGTTCTGAAGAAAAGCACTTTTCTCCATCTTGGAGAGGACAAACTGCGCTCTCCTACCAAGACAGGCAGGTATTCCCCCCCGCCCCGCCCCGCAACCGCTCTCTCTCCCTCACACACACTTTCACAGACACGGTGTCCCATGGGTACCCCACTACTCTAGTAATGCTCCAGCTGCTGCGGAGAAAGTAAAGAGTTAAGCTAGCCGAGTATTTGGCTGGACACTCAGAGAGAAAGAAGGAATAGTCTGTTCAGCCAAGTGTTTCAATTCCCCCTGTCCTCCCTGCCCCCTTCCGAAACAGCACCAAGCAAGAGACAGCTGCAGCTTATAAGGAATGTGAGGGGCCCAGCCAGGGACTCCAGGGAAGGAAACCAGGCCTTATATGGCCATGGAGGCAGAATCCAATTTTTATCAATGAGCCAGAGCACAGAGACGCCCAGGCAGAGATAACCAAAAACAGAGCTACTCCAGGAGGTCCTAGCAGGAAAGCAGAGCACCTGCTCCATTCTGCCCAGCCCAGCGCAGCCACCCAACGCCTGCTGCCATTACAGGAAGGCAGGACACGGGCTGTTCCCATCCCACTTCGGCAGACATCCAGCCCATCTACTCCAGTCCCAGGGAAGATGGTGGGGGAAGGGAGAACAGCCTCCCAGGAGAAGTAACATTAGATAAATCTGAGCAATCAAAGCACTGTCAGTCAGCTTCAGCCTTTCTCCCTGCCAAACTTCACTGAAGCTGGGTAACATGTGCACAGAGAAGATTGCTGGGGATCTTCTCACAGAGAAGATTGCTGCTGCTCCCAAAATCAAAGCCCAGCAACCGAATCCAGGTCCTGACAGCTCCCAATCTACTACATCCCACAGAGCACCTATTTTTTCCCCCCTTCTAAAGTTAACCTTGCAAGGTTAAATTATGGGCATTAACTCTTACACTGCTAGACTTCATTGGTGCAAAATGCAATGAAGGAAAAGTCTGATCCTTGCAGTTAATCTGGCAACACACAGGTCTACTGCACTGAAGCACATGCACAGAGCAACAATGCCAGTAGCTCTTTTCTCTCTCCAAAGACTGACAAGATAAGGTAGAAATTGGGGATACCTTCATTTCTCCACTGCTGTCCGACTCAGACACCTGATACGTAAGGTCCGTTTCCTCAAAGCCTGTAGCACTCATGCGCTGATCGGTGGTTGGGTCCGACCGAGGAGGGGAGTCAGGAGAATTCAAGCATGTCTGGATCAGTGCCTTCCCCGTCTCGCTGGTGATCATTGGCTGCAGTTTCCGTGTGGCGAAAGTGTAGACGTGGCCTGTCTCACTGGCCACAAGTAGCAAAACTTGGGTGCCCGTAAGGGTGGAAAGTTCATAGGCCTAGGGTAACAAAAAAAAGAAAGATGGTGAAGGAAAGGAACAGTCAGGAACAAATTCTGAGAAATGTTACTAGTAAGAAGAGGAAGTACAACTGGATTCATCTCACAACAGGACACGAGATATCCTTTTGGGTTGATTATGGATTACATAAGTTATAACGAGGTTTGGCATTCAAGAAGCCACAGTTAAAACAAACCAGGGCTGGGAATATACATGACTTCAGCTAACATGGACATCTCTTAGCTTTCATTCCAAAATACTGAAAAAACAGTACTAAATGACTAAGTCAGGATCTACTACCAGTGTTCAGCTGGATAAATTACAGCTTTCCTACTGTATGCGCTAGGTGCAGCAGTAGTTGACCTTGGATAGATGTCAGAAACCTAAGTAAACTCAAACCTAGTTACTATGTGGATGAAAGACCATGAGGAAAATGCAGGGCTAAAGACTAGATTGGGAAGTTAAACAACAGCAATAACCTGGATGATAATAACTACTGCCAAGAAAATTATATGGAAATCTCCAGATAGCTACTTAATAGTTGACCTTGACTCCAAGGAGGTTTATGTCCCTTTAAAACAGCAAGCTCTTTGAAGCGCAAGAGACACATGAAACACTGAAAAGGTATAGACCTTATGGTTCAGGAAGCAGACAACTGCATTATTCTGCAATTATGAGCAGAACGTCACACTAGCATCATTCACAAGCATAGTTCCTTCCATTTGCAATCTGAAAATGCCAATTCAACAATTCTAGGTCTATATTCAGGTAGTCCTTGATTTATGATCACAATTGGGTTTGGAATTTCAGTTGTAAGTCAGTATAGTTATAAATTGAACCATCACATGACTGGACTCGATTTTAGGATGATTTTTAGCACAGTCATTGAGCAAATTTATTTATTTATATTTATTAAATTTATATACCACCCTTCTCCCATAGGGGCTCAGGGTGGTGTACAGGGCATTAAAATAACCATATATACAATTAAAATAAAATAAAATTCAACACGCCCTCACGCACAACATACAATTAAAACAATTAAAACAAATCCCCCTCAGTCCAGGCCGGCTAAAGAAAATAACCACGTTTTTAAATCCTTATGGAAAGAGGAGAGGTCAGGGGCCATCCGGAGTTCCACCGGAAGTTCATTCTATAAGGCGGGCGCCCCCACAGAGAATGCCCTCCCTCTAGGCACCGCCCTCCGGCACTTCGTAACTGGCAGGACAAATCACCACAGTCATTTAGCAAATGGTGATCAAGTGACCACAAGCTGGTTGCCAAGAACTCTAAGTACAATCACATGGCTGTGGAGGTGATGCTACAGTTATAAGTGCTAGTACAGGTTGTAAAGCACTTAGCCCAAGGTAGTTGTGCCTTTCGAACATCCTTAAACAAACAGCTATAAGTTGAGGCCTACTTGTATATAATGGCATAGTCCGTAGGGTGTGTTCATTTTGTTTTGTTCTTCCTTCATTACAGATATCATAATGCTCTATCAAGTGTGTCCAATAACACTTGGCCAATAAAAGAATTCTAATTCTAATAATGCATGGTATGCTAAGCCTGCAATGTGGCCTTTCTAGCTTCAGGCCTTCAGGTCACACAGCCAATGAAGTAAACTACAAGTCTCAAAAGTGTGTGCATTAACAAATGTATCGGGTTAAATAACCACAAGATTTCTTATTCGTAAAAAAGGTAAAATAGCCACAGTTACATTTCAATAGAATGCACTACAGATAAAAGTACTATTTTGAGGGTTTTTTTTTACAGAATACTGACCCAGAGAGTTGAAACCAGATTTGGTGACTGAGAAGAAAATACTAATCAGTAACTGCATAGAAATAAAAATGGGTGGCCAGCATACCAAACCACAAATCTATCTCTAACCATAATTTCATTTCCCAACCTGGTTCCTTCCAGTTCTTTTTCCCAACAAAACCTTTTTCTATGACAATAATAAAAATCTAATATAATTGCATAACCTGGGAAAGTTATGCTTGATTATAGCAAACTTGCTTCCACTTTCTAATTCCAGGATGAACACTCAGGATAGAGATTCATTTCTGAAAATGGGAAGGTAAAAAAAAAAAAAAAGAAAGAAAATATTGAAAATAAAGTGTATGCCATATTGAAGACAAGAGTAGTAAACAGGCAATCTGACAAAAAAAGTTGCTTGCAGTAAGATGACTGAGGACATAAAATAAAGATGAAAAAGATTCTAAGCTAAAACATGCAAGTTAAATGGGTAGCCTTCACGTCCAAAACATTTCATTTTGGTAAAGCATGTGTAAATTCCCTCTTTCTAATTCTTCTACATATTGTGCAACGTATTAACCTTCTGGCAATGTTGTGCTCTCTCTTTATCTACCATGTTTGCTACACCCTCATCCCTCAGGCTCTACTAACCCGTTTTTCCAATTTCTTCAAGTCTTGTTCTTCTGCAAATAGTTCCTCAAAATACAGTACAAAGCTAATTGGATGTCATGCCCGTAATCTTTGCATTGGCTTCATATGGGGCGAAGAATACATGATGAGGCACCTATTACACCTGATGCTCAAGTCATGTTCCATTGGTGAGAAAAAGCATATTCCGCTACAGTGGACCCTCGACTTACAAAATTAATCCGTTCCGAATGCACATTCGGAACTCGAAAAATTCGTAAGCCGAAAATTTATTTCCCATAGGAATGCACTGGAAACAAATTAATTCGTTTCCAGTGCATTCCTATGGGAAATAAATTTTGGAAACGAATTAATTCGTTTCCAATGCATTCCGCCACTCCCCCCACCTCGCAGCCTCACCTTACCT
>JANHFR010004105.1:83715-99884 GCA_032468015.1 Mimophis mahfalensis
AGTAGCCAACAGGCCATCTATTTTTATTCATTTTATTCTTTTTATTTTTTTTAATCTTTATTAGATTTTAAAAATGAAAAACAACACGTATTTACACAACAAAAACAAAACAGAACTCAACACACAAGA
Source organism: Mimophis mahfalensis (assembly GCA_032468015.1). Classification (NCBI taxonomy): domain Eukaryota; kingdom Metazoa; phylum Chordata; class Lepidosauria; order Squamata; genus Mimophis; species Mimophis mahfalensis. The sequence goes on from JANHFR010004105.1 coordinate 83,845, forward strand.
AAAAATATGTCTAAACCAACAAAGGAGAATAAAAAAATAGATATGTGAAAAAATAAAAAAAATTATTACATCATCTCATGTTCATATTCTCACCCCCTAATGCAATATACACTACAGTCTATCATTCTTATATTTTAATAAATAGATCCAAAAGTTATATTATATTTAAATGCAGAACTATATAGCCTCTGGTATAGCATTGTTTGATCTCTTCTCCATCCATTTTTACCACCTTTCTCAGCAGCAATAATAGTCTTTGTCCCCTTTATTCTTTAATATTTTTGTTAGCCTACTAGCTTCAGCACATTCAAAAATTTTACTTATCAGAACCTCTTCTGGTGGAGTATCTTCTTTTCTTCAATATTGAGCAAAAGCTATTCTGGCTGCAGTAGTTATATGTAAGGTTAAGTACCATATTCCTTTTTGGATTCCCTCAGGTTTAATACCCAGCAATTATGTCTCCGGAGTCAACTCTATCCTAATATTCGTGATTTACCAACAGGCCATTTCAATACACATGCACACAAATCGAAGAGTACCCGGCATAGCCCCAAACAAGCAAGTACAAAAAAACCCTATTAAATATTCAATAATATTAACTATAGTAGCTACCGTATATTGCTAAAACAATAAAACAGTAATATCTATGAAGCCAGTATGGAGCTATAAATCAATGGGAAGATCACAGAGATTACCTAGATCAAATTATCCCCATGATAGTCCATCATATGACATTGGATAAATTCCTTTCTGAGTCTTGTGGCAATTATTAAAAAACCTGATTACCTGGGGATTCTGGAAGTCTGAATTCAGGTCGAGGTATATGATAGAAACTACTTCTCCATTTCATGAATGAGACTTATACGAGGAGGACAACCACTGTTGCAGCCTTTCCCCATTAGAAGGTACTGAGTATGCTCATTAAAACACCTTTCACTTCTCAGATGGACTACTGTAATTTGTTCTACATAGGCCTGTCCTTGATGGACATCTGCAACATTCAGCTGTTGCACAGTTATGGCCTTTTGTGTTATAATTGATAAATAATGCAAACATTATAGAAGCTCTATGTCCTTCCAAATTCAGTTCAAGGATCTTGTTATAATCTTGAAAGCAATATATCAGTGGTGGGATTCAATTTTTTTTACTACCAGTTCTATGGGTGTGGCTTAGTGGGCATGGCTATGCTGTTGGCCAATCAGAGGTGGCATTTGCCAGTGTCAGCCAATCAGAAGGGGTTCTCCGAATCAATCAAAATTATCGCTACCAGTTCTCCAGAACCTGTCGGAACTGGCTGAATACCATCTCTGCAATATATGATTTGAGGCCAGGGTTTTTTAAAGACCTCAAATCTGCCCATGTCATGCATGTTAGCAGAGCATGACTATTGGGTGGGTCCCTCTTTCTCCTATCCAGATGGAGCACAAAAATAGGCCTTCTTTGCAAAAGGCCCTCTCCTTGCTAGAGTAGAATAGAATAAAGATATTTATTGTGGTATAGATGTTATTATGTTGTTATGTATCATAATTATGTAATTATGCATTCAGTGTCAAATGTACATTGCTCAGATTCTGCTGTAATTATAAAAATTCCATAGTAAATAAATAAATATTTACAGAGAATCCCAGTTCTTTCAGCAAAACTGCATAGAAGAAAACAAATGGTGCATGTTAAGTATTCGAATTATTTCAGCGGGAAATCCTAGCCAGCCCATTGGCTAATGGGCTGGGCTAGATAGTTTATAAGAAGCAGAGTTTCCCCAGCTGTGGAAAGAAATTACGGTCAGATAGACAAGGAGGCACTCGCAGCAGTGGCAGGAGTCAAGAAGTTTCACAACTACCTGTACGGGAGGGCATTCAAACTCATAACAGACCATAGACCGCTACTCGGACTGCTGGCCAGAGACCGTCCAACACCGTCGGCACTGTCGCCACGAATGCAGTGCTGGGCGCTCTTCCTTTCCAGCTATGCTTACAAACTTATTGTTAAGTATTCGAATTATTTCGGCGGGAAATCCTAGCCAGCCCATTGGCTAATGGGCTGGGCTAGATAGTATATAAGAAGCAGAGTTTCCCCAGCCATTTGCTGGGACCTCACTATGTATTAAAGAGCTGTTGTGTTTGATCAATCTTGGCTTCCTAAGTCCTCATTCCCGTGCCTGATCTTTGGATTTAACAGTGCAAGCCATTTCATAATGGTGCAAGCCATATAGCGGCATCCATCAAGTCACCAGGAGTAGAAGTTGTCTTGAAAAAGAAGTTTAGCTTCAACAAAAGTTGTGCAGAACTCAAATATTTGCCATTAGTACAACATTTTCATTATTAACATTATTTTATATAATATTTATCTTTATTTTAATTACTTATACTATATAAAACTTCAGTTACATTTTGTTCAGTGAACATAAGTAATATTTCAGTCACAGACCAGCATAAAACTAATAACACAAAAATCACACTAAATTGGAAGAATACCTTTTCCCAACACAAAATGAGTAACATCTCCTTCATACTGTTCTTGAAGAACAGAAGGTGGAATGAAAGTGCCTACAGACACATTTAACTTTAAAAAATCATACTAAAATTGAGGCGGCTGCTCAAAATCTGTGTATTCCCCCCCACACACACACACACACATATTCAGGTGGTATTCAGCTGGTTCTGACTGGTTTTCTGAATGGGTAGTGGCAAGGGCTGGCTGGCCCTTGCCCCTTCCAGGAGTCCCATGTACCCTGTTTGGGCTCCCAGGAGGCTGCTGGAGGCTTCAGGTAGGATTTCTAGGCCCAAAATTGGAGGTGCAGAGGTGCGGCGCTGCCCCCACCTCCCTGTTTTGCTTCCAGAAGTCTCCAAGGAGGCCTGCTAGGCCCAAAATGGGGTGCAGGGGTGCATTTCTGCTCCCAGGAGGCCTACTAGGCCTCAAATGGGGGCAAGGGGGAACTTCAAGGGAGACAGAAAGAGGAAAGACGGAAGGAAGGAAGGAAGGAAGGAAGGAAGGAAGGAAGGAAGGAAGGAAGGAAGGAAGGAAGGATGGATTTCCAATGCTCCCTGCAGATTCCCACAAGGACACTCAATGAGGAAACCAGGAGGAAGTCAGAAGCTTTTCCTGCTCCTATTCCTTTTTTGTCCGCCTTTGTTCAACCTTTTTCTCTGTTTAGATAAAGAAATAAACTCTAAAACGATGAGCGAAGAGGCACAGCTACACTCTCCAGCACCACCATCAACAAAGAACCCACTACTCCAGCAGTTACCTTCCAACAGTAGCCAAGGTGGTTCTAAACACCATCCCACCACTAAAACTAAGAAAATTTGATTTAACCCTCATGACTACAAACAACATTATCCCAAGAAATATATAAAGTATGCAAGAAGTTAACTTCTGGTGAATTAAAGAACCACAGGGAATATCCAGAGTTATGCTCCCAAAATGTGTAGGTGGGATTTTGCTCTACGTAGGGGAAGGGGCCTTAGAGATAAAATGAGTTTTTAAGCCTTTTATTTTATTCCACCACACCCTTGAAAAAGGTGCCACAGGTTGCAAAACGGATACTAGAGAACGGATTTGTCATACACCTGTTTTAAACCCTCACAAGGAGCCATGAGCAACATGCAGGTGAGCTGATGACATGACATGCACGAATGAGTGAACAGGTTGTCAGGGTCCTGATGGGGCACTTCTGTAACCATCACAGAAACAAAGTGGAATGACTGAGAAAGGAAGCCCCTCCTCCAAGCTGATCAGAAAAAGGCAACCAACTGGGGGAACAGAAATGGAACTGTCCACTCTTCCTTTACTGGTTTCCAACAATCTGGTAAAAAGTTTGGTATGGTTGTCAAATAAAGTTGATTATCAAATGTTTAATAGGGATAGCACTTAGACTTATTTATCACTTCACGGTGCTTAACAGCCCGCTCTAAGCGGTTTACAGAGTCAGCCTATTGCCCCCAACAATCTGGATCCTCATTTTAGTGATCTTGGAAGGATGGAAGGCTGAGTCAAACTTGAACCTGTGAGATTCAAATTGCCAAACTGCTGGCAATTGGCAGTCATCAAAAGTAGCCTGCAATACAGCAAACTAACCACTGTGCCACCAAAGCTCATTTACTTCAAAGTTCAAAGCTTTCTCTGTCCACATTTCTCATCGAACAACCTAAGGCTGAATGAAACTCAAAACAGTCTGCCATAGCCAGGCCAAAATAAACTGGGTGAGAATATGTCAGTGCAAAAGCAAGTGTGTTTTTGTGTATAAAGAATGGGACAAATGCAACTGACCATCATTATATTATAATTCATCCCTGCATATGCAGAACATTTTGTCTCTAGCCAAAGCATTCAGGTCATTTCAAGAACGTAAAGCAGGCAGCTTCTACTGTCAATGAGTAAAACAGGAAGAGGAAAGCAAAACAGCAATCAGAAGTCCAGCTCTCAGGCATGTGTCCTGGCTTAGGTTCATGAAGTATCTAGCCAGAACTTTTGCAAAACTTTATTCAACCCACAACAAAGATGAAAGTACTCAAAACTAAGCAAGAGATGCTCAGCTATGCAAATAGCCAAAAGCCAATACTTATTGCCAATGCTTTTGTGAACAGATTTAGTAGCCAAAGCATCGGATTGGATACATTAAGGACCCTGAGCTACAGAAAATCAATCGTTAGTTCAAGGTCCTTTGAGAACTTGCCAGCATTATTTCATGAGGGCGAGTTCTTAAAAATACACATCTGCTACCCACTTGAAGAATGCTAAAGCCTAACTTTCAAGCACTGATGCAGACTCTTCCAGCTCACGGTAACTCATAGCAAGTAGTCACAAAGCAAAAAGAAGCAAAGTGACCTAAGCCCAGAATGGAATGCAGAAGGAACTAGTAAAACTAAGTCCACATGAAATATTTCAATATTTAATTATAGCCACATTTAAAAGAGCAATGGGCATGTGTGCACACTCACACACTGAATTCAATGCAACAAAATGCCTACTCAGGGACTCCTCACCACGTTTTCTAGAGCAATGAAACTAACAATCCTGGACACCGTGGCCTTTTTTAAAAAGGTGCTATAAAGTTTGTATTTTTTCAGCCTGTTGCAGTCATATCTCTTGACTCTATCCATTTCAAGGAACCCTTAAAATGGCATTTCTAGACATAAAGCAACACTGGATTCTGGTACATGGCAATAGATTTATCATGCCTAATCATTTTTATCCCAAGGACAATACAGGCAGCGTGTAACACAATTTGGCAGGTGCTCAAGAACCTTCCACTTCTGCCAATCCTGGCATTCTACATTAATTATTATTATTTATTCTACATCTTTCTACCCTGGGTGTTAAAAAGCAAAAAAAAAAAAAAAAAAAGTAAAATACAAACAAAATGACAAGCAACAAAAATATTATATTTTCAAGGGCTTGATTAAACTTGGCAATCATATCCTTTATCCCCCCGCCCCAGGTGAGAATATAGTCCTCCAATTATGACCATTCATTTAGCAATCATTCAAAGCTATACTGGCACTGAAAAAGGTACTTATGACCTGTCCTCACACTTATGACCATCAGATCTCCACGGTCACAATAAAAGTATCACACATTTACAATGGTTGCAGCATCCTGTGGTCATGTAATCTCTTTTTCTGACCTTCTTAGCCAGCTTCCAACAAGTAAAGTTAATGGGGAAGCCAGCAGGAGGTCACAAGTCATAGCCATGTGATATCTCGCTTAACAGCCATGAGCCATCTGTTTAACCGCAGCAAAAAAGACTAAAAATCAGCTGTGCTCAGATGATGCCTCCCTAACAACTGTTCCACTTAACAAATTTTCCAGTCCCTACTGTGGACTAACAGTACAGGTAATCCTTTTTTTAAAAAAAAAAAAAAGAAAATAAAACTTTATTTAATACTTAATATTTAAGACAGCGCTGGCTCTTCGGCTTGGAAACAGAGATGAGCACTGCCCCCTAGAGTCGAGAACGACTAGCACATATGTGCGAGGGGAACCTTTACCTTTTTATTTACACTATAAAAACCACATTTAACACTTAACACACACATAACAACTGGGGGTAATATCGCCCCCTAGATAGACAAAATAATATTGTGTCATTCCATTGCAATTCAATTTCTTTCTGACTTAATACATTCTCCTTCCACAGTTTTTATCCATAAATTACTTCCAAAATATTGGTCCTATATCCTAACAAATACCCGATCAAGTACACATAGTTGGTCTATGTGCTATTTCTATCTTATTCCCCTTATTCCTCTTCCCTCTATCCATCTGTACCACCTATCCCAACTATTATTAAACACCGGTAATCCTTGACTTATGACCATAATTGAGTTCAAAACGTCTGTTGCTAAGCAAGACAGTTAAGTGATTTTGCCCCTTTACAACCTTGTTCAGTGAATCACTGCAGTTAAGTTAGTAACCCGGTTGTTAAGTGAATCTGGCTGCCCCATTGACTTTGCTTTTCAGAAGGTCACAAACAGGGATCACGTGATCCTGGGACACTGCAGTCTTTATAAATACATGCCAGTTGCCAAGCATCCGAATTTTGATCACACAAACAAGGATTGCTGCAACAGTTGCGTGAAAAACAGTTATGTCACTTTGTTAGTGTCGCTGTAACTTCAAAGGGTCAAAAACAAATAGCTGTAAGCGGAGCTTTACCTGCATTAGGAAAGCACCTTCAACAAATTAGAAGCAATCCAGAAGGCATTAAAACAAGCACTGAAAGTAAAAACTAATAAAGACCCTTTTTGCAGATTTTAGCATCTTATCTGAAAGAGGTCCTTTTAAAATGCTCAAGCCTTCAGATAATTATAGCTTTAGAGATGAAACCCCACACTTTGAACTGCTCTGGAAAGCAACTGGCATCTAGTATAAAACATTCAATACAACCCTGTAATCCCAGTATTATGTATTGATCAGAAACCTAGATGCTGCATTCTGACTACCCTTCAGGGACAGCTCCACCTGGAGCATACTGCAGTAATAGAACTATGACATAACCAATGCCTCTGAGTAAGGCACAGGTGTCAAACTCGAGGCATCATCATGTTGCCGTCACATGATGTTTCGTGATGTTTTTCCCATTCATGGAGCTGGGGTGGGTGTGGCCTGCACATGATGCATCTGGCCCCTGGGTCACCAGTTTAACAGGCCTGGAGTAAGGCATGCAAGATACAAATGGCTCAAAAATGATCACCACTGGTATTCTAGATGCATTATACACTGCATGGCTGCATCCTCTTCACAGCTGCTTGCCACCTGGCAAGCCAGAGAAAGGTGAGATCAAAAAGCATCCCACAAAGCTGCTCTTTTAGGTCAAATAAAGACACTGAAGCCCTAAAGCTAAGGAACCCCCTTTCCTTGGATTTAACTGCAACCTCTTAGCAATCATTGACCACATTATTGAACAATGGTCAATAACTTCTAGAAAGCCAACTCTGCCAATGGCAAGAAGCTGATACCTCCCTACAGCTGCTTCATAGCTTCTTACACTATTCCCCACACACTAGGTAGAGTTTTGTACAGAGAGCTTCCCATCCAAGAACTTCACTCATCATCATCCTTATTTAGCTAAATAGTCTGCAACAAAGGGTGTCAAACTGGTGGCCCGCAGGCCGGATATGTCACACACAGGCCATGCCCACCCCAGCTCCACAAAGAGACAAAACACTGTGATACATCACATGACGTATGAGTTTGACACCGTGCACTATGGGAGCTCTAGCAATATACCCAGAAAGCAGGACAGCTGAGGGGAAACAAGAAGCTATTCAGTTTTGTCCCAAACAGAAACAGCTGCCATGATCTTCATTTCATACCCTCAGCCTGGGGAAAGCAAGACCATTAAGCTGTTTCTCAAATGGAGACAATATATGGAAGTCTAAAATCACACAATGCATTTTTTCGCAACAGCACCAGTCTAAATCTTGCAGTTTGGTCAGGGTTTTTTTTTTTAAAGCAAAAGGTGAATGACAAATACTAGCTGCAAATAATAGTCCAGTTCCCACGTTGCAATGCTTCCTACAATATGCTAACCGTCCTGAGAATTTCATGTGAATGGCCTGGAGTCTAGAATGTACATCAGAATGAATTACCCCAGATTCTCTACAAATGTGTCTTTATGTGTTGGATGGACAAGAGATGCAGTAACTGGCCTGGACCAAAATTCACTCCACACCTGAAGCCTAAGAAGCTGTGGCATCTAGCTAACACCCTAGATAAGTCTTATCTACCCATTACATCCACAGACCTGGTATGACTCTAGGTTGAATAAAAACTACTAAGTTGTTTATTTAAGAAGATCAAAGTGTAATCAAAATCAAAGCAACATCCTTTTAGTGCAATTAAAATATATTTTGGAGACAATCAGAATAGCAGATATGCAATAAAATGGTCAATCTATGAAACAGGATTCAATTTAGATATAACAAAGTTAATAAATAAGACAAGTTTCAGATTCATTCCTCATCGATATGCCTTAGTTCAAGAGTTCCTACTGTGGAGCCCCCAATATGTGCAGGGGGACAAATGACAATATGCACTGACCACATCACTAGCAAATGCTTCAATGTTTGATAGGATATAAATGCAGGTAGCCCTCATTTAGTGACCATAATTAGGACTTGCAATTTGGTTGTTATACAAAGCTATTGCTAAATAGAAGTCCCATAGTGTTTACAATCTTCAGCTTTCTTTTGCTTTATAAACCTGCAAAGGTTCTAAACGCAAGGATTAGTTACCTATAGAAAAAGTTACTTTTTCATCACTGTTGTAGCTACAAAATGTTACTAAACAAGTCAGTTGCTAAATGAGAACTATCTGTAAGTAAAGGCAGTATTTTAGGGCCTTCGCAAAAAATAATTTAAAAAAAAATATTTTATTTTCTAATACAATAAGCATCAACTAACCTAACCCACATAAACCAAAGTTCTTTGAGGTCCTCAACTGATTTTAAACAAGGTGTAGGGGTCCAGAGACCAAAATGTTTGAGAACTGCTACCTGAATATGGAACAAGAAACTTTTGATTATCAGCAATTGCTTGAATATGGAACAGCTTTTAATGTATATCTGCACATTTAATGTATATCTGCACATACTGTACCTATTCACTTAGATCACCCATCTTCAATGTCCTGTTCTCTCACTTAGTTCAGCTACTATTACCATTACTGTACTGTGATCCAGTCACAGCCACTGTTCAGATAGCTCCCCTCATTTCCAGCCAATCATGGCTGGCTGTGAATGGGTTCTAGCACATTAGAATGACATCAGGCAGAAGGCTGGTTTAGGTTTTCAGTCTGGATCTTCCTCTGGGTTCATATGCAATTATGATACCCCATTCAGAGTGTTAAACACCCTTACCCAAGTCATGTCACAATCCAATCTTATATTTCATTTAGTGACTGCTTTATTCTTCATCTTTTACCATGTTTTTTTGAAAAAGCTGTCACCTGTATTTTATGGTACCTGTCGATGGTCGTCCTTTCCAATTGTTTTATTATTTTTTAAAATTAGTTTAACACAAAGATGATCCAAATGTTAAGAAGCTTTAGAATAAAAATAATACCCACTGATTTTAGGTCTTTTCAGAAAACAGAACATTTGGATCCAATTCATGATTTTCCTACTGCACGGTTTTATAAACATAATTTGCAGAGAAGAATGCCTTAAATAAAAACAGCACCATAACACAGCAGTTGACCTTATTGTGCTCTTACAAGAAACTTTTCCCTAATAAATCTATTAATCTCTACTCAAAATAATTTTTCTTCTCCCTCCTGATTGTTGCTAGAGAAATCTGACAAAGGGGCATGCAGTTAAACTGATATTTTGTAATTAGCAACATCATCCATAACAGTCATTTTAAGAATAGGAAGCCTCCCCAACAATATTGGTGAGAATACCTGTAAAATATTACCAAACTTATTCATTGAAACTAAATGCCAATTGAAATTGTCTCAGGGCAGTTAAAAATACACAAGATGAACATTTTAACAAGTATTTCAAAGAAAATTTTGGAACTGTTCACAGTTTAAATGCCACTTAGACAGACAGGTATACATCAGTACATAAAATTTGCACCCTGTTTGTGTTTACATAGTAACAATTTTTCCTCCCCCCCCCTTTTTTTTTTTGTTTATACAGGAGGTAAAGGTCAAAAATGAGATTCTGTACAAGTTCACAAGATTTTTCCTTTAAAAAAACCTCCCATACCTATTTAGAAGGGGAATGATAGTTTCTGAAATGCAATTATTTGAGCACTCATAGAAATGTGACATTGGAATACTGGCTTGACCTTATTCTTCAACTGTATTCATTTGAAAGAAACCTACACACTGCATTTAAGAAAGAAAAATACATGTAGCACACTAGGTTATCAGCTCTAGTTGTATCTGTGCCACGTGATACAGTCTATAATAGCCTTAAGGAAGTATTGGTAATTTGGGGCCTATTTTGGTCAGTATATCGCAAGTGAACCCAAAGCTCAATTTGACCCCAAATACATAAGCTAAGATTTCTTATCTGCAAGCTGTTGCAAGTAAGGTTGTTGCTTATTCCAATAACTAGATCATATAAACGTAAGACAAACTCTAAGACAATGATTGTAGAAAGGTATACAGACCAGAGCACATTTGTCAAAGGAAGTAAAAATGTTAGGCATAAGACATGCTTCTGGGCAATGAAGCAGGCAATGAATATAAAAGAAAATTAAAGTTGAGAGCAACAAGAATGGGTTACTTAAAGATTATGTATTATAAAACAATACTGATTCCAGAATGGATTGCTGCTAATATGGACTAAATACGAAAAAATAGCCACCAGATGGAGAGATGTTAAGGTGGTTGGATTATATAGAAAGAGTGAACTGAGGGAAGAGTGAATGGAGCCAGGAGGAAAATGCAAAAAACCACGGCTGGGTTGGATTGACGATGTCTTAAAAAAGAAAGAAACTTTTAAAAAGCAAAAGGCAATGTACAAATAATACATGCTGACAGTGCAGCAGAAGCAGGTAAGGTTTGCAAAGGCAGAAAGATAGAGAGATATAACAAATGGCATAAAAAAAAATAAAGTTAGATTTCCTTTTTAAAAAATCTTTTGCCTTTAACTTTTTTGTCCATTTTGTTCTGTGCCTTGCATGCTGTGTACCCTGAAAAGGAATAGTGTAGTAGTGGCTATGTCACTGTATATTTGTAACAGGGGTAAAATATATATACTGTAGGTATAATGATCCAGAATCTAATACTTGCATACTTTAGGCAGATATATTATCAATTTTTATGTACTTGTTACTGTTTCCTAAGCAGGCACAAATAAATCAAGAGATGTATTTATGCACAGCAACTTAGTTGCCTCTAGAGATGGGTGGCACACAAATGTAATACAAACCTAGGGCACACTTATAACACAAACATAAAACCAGGTTTTTGGTTTTTTTTTTAAAAATCATCCCTCATGGAATTCTGGAAAAATGGATTCTTGAATGGCACTGAAGTCTGTATGTTCTCCATGATATTACTTCTACAAGGAATGAATATCCGCAAGCTCACTACAGAAATGTTTAATTGCCAATGTGAACATGACAGACAGATCACCCAGTACTGTTATTCAGCTGTATACAAACATGTCATTCCTTTTCTGTTGCAATCCAGTGTGATTTCTATAATTTTCCATATGATTTATGGCTATGTAAAAAGAAAAAATTTCTTTGAGTCAGGTTTAATTCCTTGTGACATCATGTACTTTTCTTGGCCAGAATACAGAAGCAATTTTCCATGGCCTTCTTCCAAGGTGGCCCCAGCTTCCCAGTCTAAGTGTCATCCTTGATATTCCCAGGTAGTCTCTAAACTAAGAACTAATTTGGCCTGACCCTGTTTAGCCTTAGCACTAAGAGGAGTGCCATCACCTGAGGCATCATTCCATTTGTTGGTTGTAGATGACTTAACATGAAAAAGAAAATCTGAATGTAGATGCTCAAGCATTTTACTATCCAGCATTGCTTTTTCCTGGAAATCCCATTAAAGTTATATTCGTGCTTTCCATATGCTTTCTTCTATGGCAGTGATTCTCAATCTTCCTAATGCTGCGACCCTTTAATACAGTTCCTCATGTTGTGGTGACCCCCAACCATAAAATTATTTTCACATACACCTGTATTTGTATTGAAATGTGTGTTTTCCGATGGTCTTAGGCGACCTCTGTGAAAGGGTCGTTCGACCCCCAAAAGGGGGCACGACCCACAGGTTGAGAACCACTGGTCTATGGCAAGTTTGATTACAAGTCTATGGACCAGAGTTCATTATTTTCATGGAATTCAGAAGCCTCCATTGTTACAGGGCCGGTGTTTTACATTTAAGCCACTTAAATTTAGCAACAGCAGGATTATGTGACTGGAGTACGTTTGCAGCCAAAGAGACATTGCAACCTCTTTTTTTTTTTTTTTACAGTTTCTTGAAAATTAACAGCCTTGATTTTTCAAGGTAGAAAAAAAGACACCTTAAATTAGGCATAATATTTTCAAAACAAAGATCACAGCCCTCCAAGATTCCACTATAAGCTGGGGGAGAGGGGCAGAAAATCCCTGTCACACCAATACACACCATTCTGCCCCACCTTGCATTACTCTACAGTCTTTTCCCTTACCTCAAAATCTCAAGTACAACCCCCTGCACCAAACTAAAGCCCAGCTATTTTAGAGTGTGGCTGAGAATTTTACACTCTTACAGTTTATTCCATCCTGTGGCTCTTGACACCTTGACAGCAGCCATTCCAGTTGACTCTATGAATATTTTTGTCTCTTCACCACAAACAAAAATGTTGAGAAATAATGCCTGCATTTTCTTTCCCTTCTTTCCTTTTTCTCTTTCAGATCATAAGCTTGCAGACAGGGTCTTAACTATGTCTAATCATTTTTAGTTGCTTTGGAAACTGTTTTTGGTTTTTAAAATAAAACTGCCCAAGTACGTTGGAAGGCTAAATTAATCAACAGCATGAGACCTCCCAACTGTCGGTCATTCAGGGTAGTCCTAGAAAGGATATATTTGTCTTCTCTTCATCCTGGCAAGAAAGCATCAAGACTTTACAAACTTGCACCCTTTCTTGAGTCAGGCTGCAGGCAACAGGTTTATGCAAGATCATGAACCAACAGGTGCTGCTGCACAGGTGCACCTCCTCCATGTTTTAAGACTGGCAACACCACAACATGGGGCTAAACTGTGTGTACTGAGCAGACCAATATTGACTCAAGATAAAATATCTGTGAATGACTTTTTGACCCAATGTAAGAAACAACATATTGCAGCTGAGTTTGTATATTACACTACTGCACTCCAGAGGTGTTCAATCTTTTTCATCACACAGTACACAATTGATAGGTGGAACCTCTGTGTCACTGAACCAGAAGTCTCATGATGTCACTAATTGCTGGGACTTGTGAAGAAACATGAAGGCAACCTGCCACTGGTGAAGTCATGGGAAGCAGCCTTCTGTCTGATGCAGCACACCTGTGTATCTTTTGCAGCACACCAATGTGCCAAAGCATACCAGATGAAAATTGCCACTCTACATCATTTGCTCATCATTTGCTGAACAACCCCAAATGGCTAGCTGCATATGTAGTAAGCCACAAATGATGGTTTTCCAACTATAGAACAGTTGCTCTGCTCATAAAATGTTGTTTTAAGGAACAAGTCAATATGAAATATTTAAAACATTTGCATGCTGATTTTTAAACTCCCCAGGCTACCCAAAATGATAAATGCAGCATTATAAAATGTTTCTATCTTACTAATTTTTTAATTTATTTCTCAAATTTATGTACCACCCATCTACCCAGAGATAAAACGAGGAAATATGCATACTTATGATAAATAAACATAAATAAATGGAATGGGTTTTTTTACTGGCTTCTAACATAAGCTAACCCAGAGTTCCCCAACCAAACAATTTTCAAATGTCATGAGAGGGAATGGTATTGGGAAAATCAGGGTTAGCCTAGGTCAGAGAGACTGTGAGTACCTCAGTGTTAGATACTGGAGCCCAACCTCCACTCAGTGGGGCAGTCAAAGGGTTAAGGCCTCTTTCCAAATTCTAAAAAGGGCAGAAGCTGTGGTATGAATAGGAAGTGACTTCATGACAACAGCAAAAGTGTGTCTTTCACCAACCCACCAAGCTGTAACATGATTTTATTTGGTTTTAATTTAAACTGTAATGTGAATTCAACCAGTGTGGTTTGTAAACAACAGTTTTAGTCTTGGTACTATTGTGCTGCTTGGCATTAAGTAAATTCAGCCAACCCCTAATTAAACAATGATTTACCTTTAGCTGAAGCCAATGTCAATGATAATTAAACTGAACAAAGAATCAGATTTGCAGAAGACCAAAAATTTTGGACAACCCTTTTGTATCCAAGACACTATAAACAGTAATAACCAAGATAAGGAATGCCCAGAAATAGAGACGAAGCACTGGCCACTAGAAGTCATTAAAAGTGGATCTAGAAGTACAGTTGCAGCATTAAAGTGATCCAAATTCTACTGTGGGATGCATAGAGTTGCATATGTACACATAATTCTTTTTATACTACTTGTCGCAAGCAGCAGGCTTAACAGTGTCTTTATCTAGCAAAGTTCTGGGCCACGCAGACTGTTGCCAAAGGCTGTCAACATTCTTTAATGACCATGCTGATCTATCAAAGAAATTTATAAAATTAACCTCAGAAATGTTAGTACAGCAATTGATAAGTTATAGTCCAACACATCTGGAAGTCCCAAATTCCTTGCACTTTGTCTGCTGTCTGCAAGTCACTGGAATGGGAGTATAATCCCCAACTTCCAAAAAACACAAGACCATATTTGAAGGGTTTTTTTAAAAAGTTGTCTGAAAGTTTTATGGGTGACCATTTGGCCAATCAAAGAGTAAACAGTCAACTAAGTATTAGTGTTATCTAGCTCCAACAATAGCTATACCTTTGACAAAAACTGTGTGGTGGCTCAGTGGCTAAGACTCTGAGCTTGTCAATCAGTAGGTCGGCAGTGTGGCGGTTCGAATCCTGAACACTGCATAATGGAGTGAGTTCCTATTACTTGTCCCAGCTTCTGCCAACCTAGCAGTTCCAAAGCATGTAAAAATGCAAGTCGAAAAATAGGGACCACCTTTGGTGGGAAAGTAATAGCGTTCCGTGCACCTTTGGCGTTTAGTCATGCTGGCCACATGACCACATGATCGTCAGGCAGCACTGGCTCTTCAGCTTTGAAACGGAGATGAGCAGAGCTCCCTAGAGTTGGGAATGCCTAGCAGGTATGTGCAAGGGGAACCTTTACCTTTACTTATTTTCTATCAAGCTGGACATAGAAACATTTAGCATATGTTTTTTTACATAAGTTTGTTAAGTGACATACTGGAATCCTTGTCAGAAAAAGTTTGCACTGCTGTCAGTTTTAACACCACTTGGAGTTCTTCCAGTACACACATCCTGATATAAGCATAAACCCCAAAAAGTGGGACCCGCTGCCCCTTCAATTCTTAGTCACCTAAGGTTGCAATCCTATGCACTCTGATCTGGATGTAGAGTTCCCCTAACAAAACAAACAGCTCTGCTCAAAGATATCTTCCACATTAATCCAGTGAGATTTTCTTTGATGGTAAGTTAAAGAACCAGTGAAGGTACTGGTTTGGACACATGCTTAGAATTCATTGCCTTCCTACAGATCGATGGATCTGCTGCATTTTCAACGTGCCGGTCATTCTTCCCCTTTATACTCAGAAAAAGCAGCACAACCCTTCAATCTCAATGGGAACTCGGGTCTCTACAGCTGCGGGGAGCATTGCCCGTTTCCCGGATTTGAGCACGGAGAGGTGGGAAGTGAACTCGGTTCTTGGGCAGGATAGGCCAACGGACCCGAGACCCCGGGTTCACCTAGGGCTAAAAGGGGGCAGCTTTTCAGGCTTATCGCCTTGAATTTAAACTAAAGCAGGGGTCTCCAACCTTAGCAACTTTAAGACTTGTGGACTTCACCTCCCAGAATTCCTCAGCCAGCTTTGC
>JANHFR010004107.1:27898-43199 GCA_032468015.1 Mimophis mahfalensis
CTGTTGCTAAAACACATTGTAAGCTGCCCTGAGTCTTCGGAGAAGGGCGGGATATAAATGGGATTAAAATAAAATAATTAAAAATAAATTGAAGCACCTCCGGCAGTTGCTTAACATAAAGCTGAAATATGTTACACAAAAATATTACTTCCTTATTTATTTAATCACATTTATATAGCTACTTATTTCACACAGATAGTCTGGATGGTATATATAGTAATAATTTAAAAACATTTCTGGCTGAGAACCATGGCATTTGTAGTGGGATGGTGTTACATTGGGATTAACATCAAAATCCTTTCTGGATTAAGGAGAAATCTTTGAGTTTGCCCTTGTCTACTCTGCACAACTGCTTCTTGTGAGTGAATCGCAGGTTTTGAAGTTTTTGTGGTCACTTTATGATCAGGGGCAGCACAGTGGCTCAACTTTTGGAAAGCTGGCAGCCTAAGTTTGAAACCCAAGATGGTATAATTTGAGAAATGAGATAAATTAATAAATAATGTAGTACTGGAAGCAGAGAGAAGCAAGTAATAGCAGTCAAGGAGATTGTTTTCTCATGACTGGAAGCAGGAACATCCAGGTTGATAGCCATGACTGTGACTGTGACACAGATTGTGATTATGCAATCAAAGCCTCTGTCCTTGTTTATATATGCCTCACATGGAATATATGTTTAAAAAAAAGGAGCAGGGCTCTAATTGTGGCCACTTCTCTCCTATGGACACCTCTTATTGAAAGGGCCAATATTTACTCTCTCCTTTTTTCCAGTTTTTATCCTTTAAAAGAGTAATCCTCCTCTCATTTGGAAGTCTGACTCATTAAGCTTTATGGCAATTCTTTCAGAACATGCAAGTATACAATTGCACAAATATATACCAGATATGTCCTCAATCTTTTTATTTTACTATTTTTATATCTATTGAATGAATCAGATAGCTTCTACCATATATATCAGAGATAAGGAATCAAGCAATAAATAAAATCTATTACCAATGTTTGTGAACCTGCACTGAAGCTCAAATGCAGGATGACATCCACTTTCCTCTCTAGCCTTAAGAGTGGTGGGCAACTTGTATTGATGAAAAATCCAGCATCCACCAGGCCCAGGTGATCATCATATTCTGTTAGCTGATTGGGACAGCAATCCAAGGTAGTAGCTGGAAAGAAAATGCATTGCTTTGACATCTGGAAATAATGTGATTTTCAACCATTTAATTGCATAAATTCAAAGTTCTTTGAGGTGTTTTACTCATCCTTTTGGGTCTACCAAAATATAGCTTATGATTTGCTGTGTGTTGAATATGCTTCTCCCTGCAACACATGTCTATTTCATTCTGAAACTGAAAATTTAAATTTAAAATTCAACAATCACAGACCATGAGTTATAAGCAAATTCAGAAATTAGTCTAGTATGCCATGCAAAAGAAATTCTGCAGTGTGTAAATTGCCTGTTTATATGAACTTTACTAATATTGGGTAAAATAAGCATTGCATATCAGTAAATGGCAGTTGTACTATGTATAGGGTGGTATAAGAAAAAACAGCACAGCTTTTAAAATGTACTTATTTATGGGAGGCTGGTAGAACCCAATGCTTATATAAAAACAATAATTATTAAGGTTTTGAATGTATACTTGTATGTTCTAGTGGTGATTGGACTTGTTTCTCTTTACTGTATCTTTTTTCTGAAATCTTTATCTGATGGTTAAGATGATGGACTTGTCAGCTAGAAAGCTGACAGGCCAGGTGAAACACTGAAGTGCAGTGCAACAAAGTGAGGTCCCATTGTTTGCCCCAGCTCCAGCGAAGCAAGCAGATTTAAAACATGCAAATGTGAGTAGATAAATAGGTACCACTGTAGCAGAAAAGCTTATCATGTTCTATATTTTCATGCTGGCCACATGATTACAGAAGCATTTTTAAAAATGCATCCTATGCTGAGAATCGGAGATGAACACTGCCCTCTTGACTCCGTCATGAATGGACAGAGGAAACCATTAAACTTTTAAACCTTATTATTATTTATTATGTTTGTTGCCCATCTCGCTGCGAGGCAACTGTGGGCCTCCACTTCTGGATCATAGCCTAAAGTAGCATATATAAATGATATAGAATGATATGATACTGTAACATTATTACATATTTCCACAACGTTCTTGGTGTGGTCCCAAAGACTTTTTAAAGTTTGCTACTCATTAGTTACTTTGCTTAATGCAGTAGAAGGGGGATAATATACAAAATATGGAGAATAATCATACTAACAGTTTTTAATCTAGGATGATATGGCCGTTGGCATGCATTTTGAACCCAAATTCAGACCAAAACTCAACAGTGTATACCTCCAGCCTAAGAATTTAATCCCAAATGCATTCATTTAGAAATCCATTTAAAGTCTAATCCTAACACCATGTTAGTTAGAAATCACATGTGCTGTTTACCTTTCCATCTATGAAAATGCGTATTCTCCATGTAGTTGTCATGTACCTGGAAACCCTTCAGAAAATTGTGATACTGTGCAACAGCTAAGCGATCTGTCAAAATCCCACGAAGTTGTGTGGCTAAACTTCCAGGTGGGACAAACATGCGGCTTTTTAGTTCATAGGGTTTGGTAGGTAAGTGTGGGTCTTCATCTGTAACAAAGCACAAAGGATAAGAAAGGTATGTTTTTTTCTAATTCAAGCCTATACTATCTTTTCAAAAGAAGACTAATCAAGAAATGAAAACAGACCTGGGCAGCTACTTATTAGTAGATTTTTTAAAATTTTAAAATAAGATGGGAGAAGGAAAGTCTGAATACAGATTCAATCATATGATGGCCACTTGATGAACTAGAGATTATTCTTGTTAGAAGCAAAAGAAATGGATTTAAAGCTGACTTATTTGATCAGGGTTAAAATATGGAATGTTTTATAAAATTCTGGAAACCCTTTATAGACCTTTTGCTGACGTTTGGATAGAAATCACAATGATTTTTGTATCTATGAATGCATAAGGAGGAGAGGACACAATGGGAATAAGTAAATCATGTATGTAAACTCACAGGGGCTTGATAACTATTAATTTGCCTGTAACTGGTTCAAAGAAGCTCAGGAGTCACTTCTTTAAATATTCTTTTTTTAATCTTTTTTCTTTCTTTGTATTATGTTTGTATTATCTTTTACTATTGTGAAAACTCTAATAAAAAGTAACTTTAAAAAAAAGATTAGCATAAGTAGATATATTTTCATTTCAGTTTCAGAACATGCCCCTACGTTCTGACAATAGATGTAAATTAAAACTTGGAAATATTTTCTTGTTATTCCTCTAAGGCAGGGGTCTCCAACCTTGGCGACTTTATGACTTATGGATTTCAACTCCCAGAATTCCCAAACCAGCCTTGCCAAGGTTGGAGACCCCAACCCTAAAGCATTTATTTGGACCAGTGGATTTTGGCAAAAATAAAATAAATACATGTTTAAACAAAACCTGAAGTGTTTTGAAATAAATTGTTTGAAGATTGCAACAAAACAATTTGTAAGAATTGTATAAGTATAGAAGGATAAGACCCACTCATTGTACATGCGCATACAATGAGTCGGTCTTATACTAGCAATCTGTACTCTGCTGGAGAGAAGTTTCCTGATAGAGAGAAATTCCCCATGGGTGGACTCCAGCACCAGTCTGAAAGCTCAGATGACTAAACTTCTGGTCCCGGTGACTGACATCCTGGGACACATATATTCACTTTTATTAATGACATCTGTGGTGAGAGCTCAAAATGAATTAGAAGGCAAATGCAATATCACAAGCCCTTTTCTACATGCATTGGCATTGTCAGCACATGTACAATGAGTGGGTCTTGTACTGTGGTTTTATGTCCACCATCTTGTCCATTTTGATCCTTTCTGAGCATGGAACAGATCCTGGGTTTCATTAGCAAGCATGCAGTCATCATTTCTGACCCATCTCTAACTTTACATTTTAGATTTCTATCTAAAGACTAATAGCGGTATGGGTGTCCTGATATTAGAGTTATATTTCTCATGACATTCATTTCTCCTTTAAGACAACAGTACCAGTGTCTTTTGCTAAGATAGGCTTTTGTTTATTGAAATCATTTAAAGGAAAATATCCTCAAAACAACTCATTTGTGGACTGAATATAGAATAGGTTCACACATGCTGCTAAGCTGGAGGTGGGCTTCTGGGAGTTCGCAAGGGTTCAGAGGAACCTCTTGCTAAGAGTCTGTCCAGTTCGGAGAACCCCCAAATCCCACTCCTCGCTGCCCTGCCCAACCCTGGCTGGCCCCTCTTACCCCACCCTGCCCGTCCCAGGAGTCTCCACATGGCCTGTTTTATATGCCAGTTAAGTGCAGGGCCCGCATGGAGGCTTGGGGAGGGCGAAAAACAGACCTCCTGGAAGTTCCAGCAGTCCAGAAATGGGCCCATTTCTGGCCTCCAGATGGCCTCCAGAGCCCAAGGGAGGCTGTTTTTGCCCTCCCAGAGGCTCAGGGAAAGCCTCTGGAGCCTAGGAAGGGCAAAAACACCTCCCACCATGGTTCGGGAGGCCAACTAGGCCATGCCCACCATGGCCACACCCACCCAGCAACCAGGCAGAAAACCCTTTGCTAAAATTTTTGGAACCCACTCCTGCTAAGCTGTGGTTTGTGTAGCTATAATTTACTGAATAAAACCACAGTTGAATGCTGTAGTTCATTCCTGCAACACACTAAACCATATGTTACAAATCACAATGGCTTAGCCTACAGACCCTAAACCAAATAAGCCCCACATCAACAATAAATTTTTGTCAGTTTTTTCCTCCCCAAACTGTCCCCACCTACATTGGTTTAATAGTGGAAAAACAGACAAAGCAGAAGCAAGAAAGATACTCACCAATATCTATAAATTTGTCATGAGTCCATTGATGCCAGAATTCTTCTGAACTGTTAACTCTATTCCAAATATACAACAAGTTGAGTGAAAATATGCTACTCCACATACCTAAGGGGGAAGAGAAAGATATCTTTATTGGCAGACTAAAAAGAGTTCAGTTGAGAATTGTCCTGTCATTCATCTGACCTAGACAATCTCTCTTCATGTGTTAGTTTTAGTTTTGTTTCTTTTTCTCTAAGAACTCAAAGCATTATGTATAGCCACCTCTCCATTCTTCACTCATAACATCAGCCCCAGAGACAGTGATGAGTCTAAAGCAGGACTCTTCAAACTTGACAACTTTAAGACTTGTGGACTCCCAGAATTCCTCCTCCAGTCAAGTTAGCTCAGGAATTCTGGCAGTTGAAGTCCACAAGTCTTAAACTTGCCAAGTTTGAAGACCCTTGGTCTAAGGTCACTAAGCAGTCTTTCCTGACTGAGGCTGGACTTGAATCTGGGTCTTCCCTAGTTCCTCATTCTTGATTTCCCATAACAGACTTGTCTAAATCTCTTTTCGGAATGCCTATGTGAAAAATGGGCATTTAAAGAGTTGTAAACAGAAGGAAGTGATCAAACTGGAGGCTACTGCAAATCTTGAATGAAATATTTACTACCTTACTAGGTTCTGAATGGAAGCAGAAGACACTCATGAATATTTTATGTGCTAGGTTTGGGTATATATTCACATGCAGAAAGCTGGGACACTGATACTCATATTATCACAAATAAATAAATGTCATCATTTCTTCATTATCACGGTTACCTAGAGCAGTTTATGTTCTCAGCCTGTATTGGCTTTTGGAAGCTTATGTTATTTGATTGAATTTGGCTTCAGAATAAAGCCATAAGTCTATAATTCTCATGTATATCTCCCTCTCCCCTTACCTTTCAAATTTATTTGCTGCCCATCATGAGATTCTAGGCAATTCTGATAATTAATTAATTTTGTCCAAGATCAAAACAAAAAGACTGTTGTTAATTATCTTAGAACAGACAAGTGTGGCATCCTCCAACTCTCCTCATCCCTTACCATTGACGATATAGCTAGGTCTAATGGAGGTTGGAGTTCTACAACATCTGCAAGAACTGGTGTTGACTGTCCTTAAGCTCAAGAATCAGATCACCCATGAGGTGCTAAATAATAATACTTTGACATTTCTATCAGATAATAGATCACATCACCATGAAGATAGCACATCCGGGTTTCTGGAAGCTTCTTTATCAAGCGGCCCATGAAAAATTCACTTCCAAAGTCCTCAGGATGCACAAATGCTCCATACTTCAGAAATCCCACCTCATAGGGTGTAAATTCTAGCCATTCTGGGGAAAGAATAAGAAAAAAAATAGTACCTGAGCAGTCCTAATTGCAAACAAGTGTAAACAAATCTTCAAAGCAAAAAAATTTTCATCGTGCAAAAAGGGACAACATTTGGGGAGAGAAACCTAAAATTATCCTTCTACTGGCCATACAAACATTTCCATTGACCACCATCCTGAATCATCTTGTTTCATTGACTGCATCCAAAGAGTTGTAGGAGGAGACAAATATACTCCAAGTCCTATGGGAAATTCTTGAAATATATACAGTATATACACAGAAAACAATATTACTGGAATTAGACATTAAAATGTAAATAGGGTGCTTTGTTTAAATATGCTTAACAATTGAAGCCTGCTTGATTAATTTGGACCTGTCATCCTCTAACCATTCTGTCCCAATCATAGATTGGTAGTCAACCAATCTACTTTACAGAATTATTATAGACATAATTAGAGAGAAGATCAGCTGCCTTGAGTTTAAATTAGTTTAAATTAAAATGTATTTAAGTTTACCGTGAAATGCATTTAAATTTTAAATAAATTTGAAGTGCATTGCTTTAATAAGTTGTTTGTTGCCTATAGTCACTTGGATCATAAAAGCAGTTTATAAATTGAACAAATTAAAAGAAAAAATAAAAATTGGTGGGATATAAAGCTTGCAAACAAAATAATGAAAAGTTCACCACCTTGGTTTTTGAATTTGTTCTTGGTTCTCAGTAACAAAGGAGTATTTCTTGTTGAACCTAGATTTTTTAAACCCAGATTCCAATGAAAGGGCTCTTTCGTTCTATTAAAGTAAATAATAATAATAACTCGAATACAGAGAGATCGCCATTTGGAACACAACACACCAGATATTCTGGTTGTCAAAGGCTGAAGCATACAATTCATTGATATCACTGTACCAGAAGACACCAGAGTCAAAGAAAAAGAACTGGAAAAAAATCACAGAATATCATGACCTGGCCATCAAAACTACACAGTTATGGATGAAACATATAATAGTGAGACCTATTGTCATTGGAGCACTTGGTACCATTTCCAAGAATTTTACAAAACACATCAAGAAATTGCAACTTCCTGCAATTACACCAGCGGAACTGCAAAAAATAGTGATATTCAGAACGTTATATATTTTAAGAAGGTACTTGGTTGATACCTAGGATGCTGGCAGCAACCCATATCAACCCATTAGCACCAGTCAATGGTATTTGTTATGTATTTTTGAATGTTCAGTTGACTGAGTTTCAAGTTTGATGAAATAATAATAATAATAATAATAATAATAATAATAATAATAATAATAATAATAATAATAATAATAATAATAATATAATGGAAGGAAAACACTGTGAAGAAAAAAAACTCAGAAACTGACATAGCTGAACAAAGATTAATGGATCAAAGATGTTTCATCATCTGCAATAAACTTTTCACAGATGTAGAAGTGCAACATTTAGAAATATTGGCTAAAAAGAAAACAACAAATAATGATAAACAAGCTGAAAAAACTGCTGCAACACCTGACCAAACTAATGGAAGAGACCAAGAAGATCCTTCTGTGCAACAACTCAAAAGTATAGAGCTAAGTGATCTAGCAAAAATGCTGAAAGAAAAGATTGAAAACCACATCTAAGAAAACAGAAAGAAAAAGACTACCTGAAATTCATGAAGCGCATAGCAAATGAGTGAAAGATCTGTTAACTGCCAACTAATATATAGCACAGCCACCATTTTAACTGCAGAACTGGGTTATAAAATGCCAAAAAAAGAAACCCACTGGGACATCAAAGTGGAAAATTCGACTTGAAAATAAAATAAAATAAACTACAAGGGGATGTCAGTGATTTAAAATACTTGAAAGAAGGAAAATTAAAGAACAAAAAGCTGAAAAATAGTTTACACAAAGTACAGTCTGGAGGAAAAAACAATAATGGACATCACAGAAGAACTAAAACAATGTGTAATAAGAACAGCAAAGAAAATTGAAAGATACAAAGGATGAATAAGGCAATATTGTGAAAATGTCCAGTTCAGAATCAACCAACACATCTTCTACCAGTCCCTTGATGAAAATCAAGTCTAAACTAATGTTCACCCATGTAAAGAAAAAACTTTGAACTTTTGGAAAGAACTGTGGAAAATCCAGTGGAATACAACAAAACTGCCTCCTGGATCAAAGATATTCAACAACAAACAACACGAAACAAAATGGAACATATTGTAATAACATCTGACATGGTTGCAAAACAAGCAAAGAAGGTCAAGAATTGGAGTGCACCTGGCTTGGATGAACTGTATGGATACTGGCTAAAAAACCTGACTAGCCTCCATCATTGCATGGCCATTCAATTTGATGAAATGTTTCAAAATGCAACAAGCAAAGAATGGCTAATAGCTGTTCGAACATACTTGATAATGAAAGATCCAGAAAAGGGCACAGAAGCAAGCAACTATCGCCCAATTACTTGTCTGCCACAATGTTCAAACTTTTTACAAGAATACTGGCAAATTCAGTATTCAGTCATCTGATGGAAAACAGTTTGTATCCAGTAGAATCAAAAGAAAATTATAAAAAATTAAGAGGAACAAAAGATCAGTTACTCATTGACAAAATGGTACTAAAAATGCAACATAAGAAAAACAAATTTAAATATGATGTGGATCGATTGCAAGAAGGCATTTGACTCATTAACCCACAACTGGATTAACACCTGTCTGGAAAACTTTGGTATCAGCAAAAAATATTTGTACATTTTTGAAAGCAAATATGCAAAAATGGAAAAGTTATAACAGCAAATGGGGAGAACATTGGTGAAGTCAACATCAGACGAGGAATCTTCTAGTAGGACTCACATTCACCACTACTGTTCAACAGCATATTAATTCCACTCACAATAACCCTATGAAACACAAAACTGTGATATCAAATCTCAAGCCAACATGGCAAGATACTATGCATGGATGACTTAAAAATGTATGCATAAAGCCCCACTGGACTTAAATAAATACTCAACACAGTTCAACTGTTCAGCAGTGACATCAAAATGGACTTTGGACTTGAAAAATACGCTATATTATCCATGCAGCAAGGAAAAATGCAAAAAATACAAGGAGTATAACTGGGGAATGGAAGCATAATGAAAGCATTAGCTAAGGATGATGGTTACAAATACCTAGGCATATTGGAGACAGATTGAATGGAAAAGTCAAAGAGTCAATGCAAAAGGAATACATCAGAAGGATCCACAAAATATTAAAATCAAAGCTGAATGCTGGAAACATAATTAAAACCATTAATACACTGGCATTTCCAGTGATATGCTACTCAACTGGAATCATCAAACTTTAGCTGAACTGGAAAACGTGGACTGGAAAACGAACAAACTTTTGAATATGTACCATGCTTTACATTCACGAAGTGATATTGACAGATTGTACCTGCCAAGAAAAACAGGGGCAGAGGGCTACTGCAAATCCATCATACTGTAGAAGAAGAAAAACCAAGTTTGAATGATTATGTGAACCAATTGCTGCAGGCTGTGAAAATGGAGAACATTATAAAAACAACAGAAACAAAGGAAAAATATAAGGAAAAACAGCTAACAGATTAAATAGGTGGAAAACCAAAGCTTTGCATGGGCAGCACTTGAAAAACATTGAAGGAATATGTGATGACTACTTCATATGGGCATGGCTTAAGAAAGGAACCATCAAGAAAGAAACAGAAGGTTTAATGCTTGCTGCTTAAGAACAAGCACTACAAACTAATGCCATGAAAGAGAAGATACAAAAATCCACTGACAATCCAAACTGTCAACTTTGCAACAACAAAGTTGAAACTATTTCATATTTAATATGTGAACGCAGCAAATTTGCACAAACTGATTACAAAGCTAGGCACAACCAAGTTGCTAAATTAATCCATTGGTCATTATTTAAAAAAGATGATGTACTTGTATCCAAAAAGTCATGGGAACATAAAGTGGAAAAACATATCGAAAATGAGAAGGTGAAGATCTTGTGGGACTTTTGAATACAGACAGATCATCATTTGGAACACAACACACCAGATATCACAGTGGTTGAACACCAAAATGTGCAATTTATTGATATTGCAGTAACAGGAGACGCCAGAGTCAAAGAAAAAGAACTGGAAAAAAATCATGAAATATCACAACCTGGCCATTGAAATTATGGGATTATGGATGAAATAAGTAACAGTGATACCCATTGTCATCAGGATACTTGGTACCATGTCCAATTTTACAAAACACATCAAGAAATTCCTGCAATAGCACCAGCGGAACTTCAAAAAACTGCGCTATTCGGAACATCGTACATCTTAAGAAGGTACTTAGTAGATACCTAGGATGCTGGCAGCAACCCGTATCAACCATTAGCACCAGTCAATGGTATTTGTGATGCATGTTTGAATGTTCAGTTGACTGAGTTCCATGTTTGATGAATAAAGATGATGATGATGATTAAATATATATCAGTGAAATGCAACCACAGTTCAACAGAATGCACCTTCAAATAAGTGGAATTAAGTGTTGGATTTCTAGCCTTTATTTTTTAATCACTTGACTAAAATTAACATTGCAGTTCATCCCATCCCATCCGCTTCATTACAAATATATATGGGGGATAGGGTGATCTATATTTCATAAAGCAATATCAGTCTCATTCTATATCGACATATAAAATAAATATAAATAGTATGTAGATACTGTTTTAGTATCTAAAGTAATAATCATATTTGGAACTGTTTACTTAAAATTTGAATATTTGACTTTTGGATGGATGGTGTTAATATTGGCAATAATGTGGCAGCCAGCTGTGATGCCAGATTTCTATAGGAGGTGGATTTTAAGAAACCTACTCTACCGGCATACAAATATTTTCTTAAACTCAAGCTTGCCTCCTAGTGACTTCATGGAATATGGGTGTAACTTCATTGGCAATAAAACTGGTTTGCTATTGCCTCCTCCTTCTGGGATTTCTTTTATTTTGCCACCTGGTCTACAATTTAAATCTGAACCCGGTTTGATTTTGCTTAGCTACTTGGAGATCATCCAAGGTTGGTTAGAGACTGCCATCTATGCTAATACCCAGAAGATGTAATCCTGTTATTCGTATTCTGTGGCTCCAAACAGATGTAAAAGCAAAACTCATTTTGTTATAATAGAAAAAAAGCAATCTCTCTCTAGTGTTAGCAGTCACCTTTGAAGTCTTGAGTGCTGTACTTGTCCTTGATGTTAATAGTTACGTAGATGGGCAAGGGGTTTTGTCCATTTATCAAACATTCTCTCTGCTCTGAAAGCCTGTGATTATCTTTCTAATTGTAAAGGAGAAAAAAACTGAAAAGTTATGGAATAGGTACATAATGTAACAACCAAAAATACATAAATACAAATGCAAAATCATCTGAATATTAAAAATGCTGAAAGCAACCCAGCGTAGGATAAATCTAAATATAACAATTATACATAAGTGGGTAAAACAGAAGTTGAAATTAATAAAGGCTTTGTTTACTTAGGACAGTAAGAATGGCATAATTGTTTGATACCACGTTGAGTACCTTGCAACCCAAATTAATGTTTTTGCTATTAATGTACTAGAATATTTACTTCCAATGTTTATCAAATAGCGGTATTTGGCAAACAAGCAATTATTGTTCTAATTAGTATATTATTGCAACATTACTCTTTATATTTGTATAACAGGTATTCATAACTCTTAGGAAGTGAAAAAGAATATATTAGACTATACCCCATCATTTAGCAAATACTCTATGATGAGTCCCCAGAGATCTATAAAAGTTATCGGGTAGCCTTCCTGTTTCCTTTGATTCAACTGTTGATAGTAGTATTTCATACGGTTCGGGGTGAACATTTCCAACTTGCTTTTGGTCACTTGTTTCTTAGCCTCTTGTATTTTTTCATATAGATCATTCTGGGACCAGTAAGCATCCCTGTAGAGATGTGCCATGGCCCTGAAAAGACACAATGCAATAAATGAGAAATATACCCAAAAAATGAAAGTAATAATAAATGTGTATAAAACGATACTCTGAGACTAGCAGCAATACATTCCTAATCATTCAGAAAGCCTCATATTTCCATATGTATTGACAGAATGAAGAATAATGCTTCTAAATGCAAATAATTGCTAGATGAGTTAATGAAGGAGATGTCTGATTTTAAAACAATTAGGTGCCAGATTATGAGGGTACCACGTATGAGACTTATGATGATATTTTGGGATTTCTTTTCCAATTCATTTTTGAAGTGATCCACAGGATTTCAGAAGTTTACTACAAAAGTCAAAGCCATGAATGACTGGTCCTACGCTAGCACTGACCAACCAGCAGAAGCCAGCAGGAAGTTCCTAGCCACACCCCTTGGAAAAGTTGAACTGTGGAACACCACCAAGGAAGTATGATCATTTTATCTAAAGCATGTTTCAATGGGTGTATTATGTATGAGAGTGGTCCGGAAACCAAATGGAATATTTTACCATGCCATGGTGGCACAATACTAGAATGTAGTATTGCAGGCAAAACTCTGCCCGCAGTCTGGAGTTCAATCCTGACTGGCTCAGAGTTGACTCAGCCTTCCATTCTTCTGAGGTTGGTAAAAAATGAGGATGCAGATTGTTAGGACCAATATGTTGACATTGCAAACCTCTCTGAGAGTTCTATAAAGCACTATGAGTCAGTATATATGGTAAGTCTAAGTGCTATTGCTATTGCCACTGCTACATAGAGGAAAATGTGCATTGGCCATTCTAAGAAGATACAAAACATGAAGATACAAAAAAATTTAGCATGCTAGCATTTCTAGAGTAGTCGTGTATATACATCTATTTGAAAAATGCAGATGAAGTGATTTGATGCATTAATAAATGTTTTGAATGCCCTTACAGAAATAAAGGTGCCAAAGAGATTGGAAGTTGTTGTGCACACTATGTAATAAGAGCATACGAGAAAAATAAAAGTGAGATTATTCATAATTGATAAGGTGAACGAATATAAGAATGTCTACATAGCATTACTATAGACTTGTTTAAATGCACAGCAGTGTTAAAAGTATTACCACATTACTTCTCATGTATTAAATTATTCCCAACAATCTATCATGCATTTTCACTTACCATGAAGTTCCAGACAAGCCAGACATGTATGTTACACAATCCATAAGATTCAGTTTTTTGAGGGCTCTAATAGAGCCAAATGTTGTGGTGTATGATCTTGTCCCACCTCCGGTTGTCATGATTGCCACCACAGGAACCTGGGTAAAGCAAGGACATGGCAAATAAAAAATAAGCACAAAACAGAACCTGGATAATAAATGTGTGGTATTCGGAAGACTTGAGTGCTCCTTCATATGTTTTACCTCAGATTTCTCAAACTTGGCAATCTTAAAACATGCTGGCTGGGAAAAAAATTTTTTATTATTATTATTATTATTATTATTATTATTATTATTATTATTATTATTATTATTATTATTATTATTTTTATACCGCCCTTTCCTTGCGGACTCAGGGTGGTTTACAACCAAGTAAAACACAGGATACAAAAGTTAAAATATAATTAAAATCAAATTAAATATTTGGCTGAAATTTAAAAATCCAAACAATTAAAACAATTTAAAATCCCATTAAGCCAGACCAGCTTGTTGAAAAAGCAGGGTCTTTAGTGCCCATCGAAAAGTCCGCAGGTCGGGAATAAGCCTTATCTCCGGAGGGAGCTCATTCCAAATTTGCCAAGTTTGAGAAACACTTGAGTATCTAAAAAAAAAGATGTACATATCCTTGGCTTTGAGTCACTTGAAAAGGGGGAACTCAGGTTTTTTGTAACACCAAAAACAAAATTCACTGTGTCGGTTCCTTCAAATACAGTAAAAATACATTCAAAGAAAGTATATTGTTTAATTATTAGAAAGATGTATATATCTATATCCTGTTTCTTATTTTAAAATCCCAGCTTTCAGTAGTAAACTAAACAATTCAGAAAAAATGATAAAAACACAAGAAAGATGATCCAAAACTGATAAGCAAATAGGTAATGACTGGGGGAAAGCTTATCAGAAACAGAATAAATTGATTTTCTTTAATGTTAAGAAACATCTGTCCGCAACCCACATACCTCATGATCTTGCAAATCATAATCTAGCTGGAGAACCTGCTTCAAAGCTTGAGCAACAATTCGTTTTCGCTTACACAAGAATTCCTGCTCTTGTGAACACAGATCATAACCCAAGCGTACATCTAGGTCTCCTGGACAGGAACAATTACTAAGACATTAAAAAAAATAGCTTAGAAACTTTATCTCAATATACAAGATATCTATGATCACACAAAAATGTAATAAAAGAAGAAATGGTTTAAAGTGACTGATCACTGTCACAATCTATGAAATAACTGTTATCTGTTCAAGTATTCCACTGTACATCCCAAAAGTATTTTTAGATAGCACCCAGATATAGACATCATAAAAGGTACCTTAAGAGGACTGACAAAATGGCCTCCTGTGAAGAGGAATTCCCTCTTCACAAACTTTTCAGAATGGAGAAAGAATTATGTTGTCCTGCCTCTAAGAGACATGTCAACTAAGACTCCATGGTGTTAACCCTATAGTGAGTGCTTCATAATTTATTATTTGATTTTAGTAACATTCATTAGCAGTGGCACACATACACATTAATAGATACAAATTGATATTACTAGGACCTAAAGGAAGTGTTTTGGGGGCTGGATGTGGTACATAAATTTCTGCATCCAACTACTACATTTCCCCCTCCATGAAACTTCCTTCTCTTTTATCAACCCTAAAAAAGTTTCATGCAAGAAAGTCCACAAATGGTGCTTCCTATCTCCTTTGGCAAGGAAGAAGATTCCTTGGGCTGCCCTTGGGGACCACTCAGAGGCTTCAACTGGTGCAGAATACAGCTGCGCGAGTAGTGATGGGAGCGTCCCGATACGCCCATGTAACACCTCTGCTTCGCCATCTGCATTGGCTTCCAGTTGCCCTCCGCGTGAGATTCAAGGTGCTGGTAATG
>JANHFR010004110.1:22272-33761 GCA_032468015.1 Mimophis mahfalensis
AGAAGAAGGGGATGACAGAGAATGAGGTGGCTGGATGGAGTCACTGAAGCAGTCGGTGTGAGCTTAAATGGACTCTGCGGATGGTGGAGGACAGGAAGGCCTGGAGGAACATTGTTCATGGGGTCTTGATGGGTCAGACATGACTTTGCAACTAACAACAGCAACAACAAAACTGCTTCAGCTTGCGTAAAAAGAAAAGCGGTAGCAAGCATAGGGACATCCAGTGTGAAGTGCTCTGTTAATGTGGGCTATCACTAAGAAAGCATACCACCAGGACCATACCTAGACAAAGGGGAGGACTTACAAACAAGGTCTCTATTCATGGCTTGCATAGTAGAATATGTTGAAATCTGGCAAGGTATTGCCATCATGGAGCTCTCCATAAAGCCTTTTCAAAGGCAAATACCCAGAGACCCAATTTGGTTTAGTGGTTAAGGCCCCAGGCTAGGAAGCAGGAACGGGTGAGTTGTAGAAACCAGCTACGTAACTTTGGGCCAGTCGCTCTCTCTCTCTCAGCCCAACTCAACTCACAAGATTGTTGTTGTGGGAACAATAGAAAAAAGAAAGTGTGTTAGGTATGTTTGCTGCCTTGATTTATTTATACAAATAATAAAGGTGGGAAATAAGTAATTTAGTTAGCAAATAAATAAATAAATAACCCAGCATTATTGCCCTTACTTTAAAAAAAAGAAAAAGCACAAGCCCTGAGGATGTATAGTTTTGCATTTTAAATTTAGTGAAATCATCTTAACACCAGAAATATTGTATTGTAATACCTCTTACGGTAAATCTTCAAGTTCCTTACCCCTTAAAATAAGTGCATAATTTTATTAAATTGTTCTTGTTGTCTGACTCTATCTTCTCCAGCTCAGTTTTTACTGGCAGGCTGCAGCCCTACCCTCTTTAATTTTCTAAATTTAACCTGTATATTTGACACCAATAATTCATGGTCTGTTCCACAATCTGCCCCTGAAACTGTCACAGCTGGCTCGATTTCCTTTTCACATTTTCTGTTTCCTGAATTTCTATTTCCTAACTGATAGTCCACATGATTCTGGTTTTCTATCCTGTGATATCTAAGTGTAGAGTTAGCATTTCTGTCACTTGAAGCAGATGTTGGCAATGAACAAAGAATTGTATTCACAAAACGCTTATTGGCCCCTGTCCTAGATTATTGCATTTATCAAATCCAAGTATTCTTGTAATTATAGGCTCCTCCATGTCTCTAATTTTTCTTATTCCGATTACCATAACAAGTGCTACATTGTTTTTTGATGTTTCATTTAGCACTACTTGCAATTTGTTACAGAATTCCTCAGGATCTTCCCTCCCTGTATCTAGATTAGCTTCATTAATTTCAATAACATAGAGATTCACTGAATATCTACTGATTCTAATAGGAACAGAATTATATCTTTCTTCATTTAAATCCATACTTCTTGGAACATCTTTCTAAATAGCAGCACAGTCCTCCTCTTTTGATACTGGTATCATCAAACTAATTTTGATTTTGATTGGGTCACATCATCAATTCCAGATCTACCTGTACAAACCCTGTGCTTTTCCCAAAAAAACCTCCATACTGGAAATGTTATCACCTGGTGCCCAAACTCCTCTGTAGGTTTCAGTCATAGCCATACAGTCTCTTGGCAATGATACAAAATTTGAGTGGCTACTGCCTGAAGTAGACAATTTCCTGCCTGAGGAGGAGGTTGGACTAAAAAACCTCTAAGGTCCCTTCCAAATCTGTTATTTGGTTATTCTGCCTTTTTTTCAGGTCAAAGTTTGTTCTACTTTGACTTTCTTGGTACTTACAAAGCCTTACCTACTGCCCTGTTGTACATTATCCTTAGCGTCACACCGTTCTTCTTGATCTTACTGGAGAGGAAAGGATGACCTTGCCAGTAGCTCCCCTCAGTGTCACTTTTAATATCATTGAAACTATTAAGCCTTGCCACAACATCAAAACGTACACACACACACACACACACACACACACTTGAAAGAGGGAACCAATGCTACACACTAATATGATGTCCCCATCCATGTTCAACAGAAATAAAGAAAGCATCCCTGTTCTCTTTTGCCATTTCTTATGCCAGGATAAAAGAGTGTCAAGCCTTGGCCTCTTACAAATCAGACTGAGGCAGAAGGGCTCTTTAGTTGTTCAAATGCTTTGAAAAATGAGAGACGCAGAGCAATTTAGATTACTAGTGTCTAGGAGTAAATTGTGCAAAAATGTCAACCTCGATGGCAAAGTTCAAGATAAAACAGTGTCTGCTAATTTAATCATTTACCATGAAAATACCAGTTATCTTAATCTTACATGAAGTTCTTAAGAGCAGTGCACATAGTTTTATGTAATTGAATCATGGCTCTGAAGAAAGAAAGGAAATATGAAATGCTTGCTTCTTAGCATTTTTTTTTTAAGCAATCACTGCAAAAACCTTGACGTTCCCCTTTCAGGATTATATAAACCATTTTCCTTTTAAGTATATGAATGCATCTGACAGGTTTGAGCTTACAAAGTAATGGAGAGAAAGGTGAAAATTCTTTACCATGCTTAGTATCTGGGGCTGTTCCCTTGTTGAGAATGTTTGGGGATTCGGGAACAAAATTGGGGTGGGGGGCAGTGAGGCAGCAGCTGAAAAACAAGCTGAATAATTTGTCCCTGTTCATTTTTCTTCAGAGGCCTGATGAACTACTGCACTGGTAACCTTGAGAAAGCTCGGATGTCTTCATTTTCCATCAGAGCAAGAACTCCATAGCGTCGACACCAGAGCATCTGTGGTTTTGTGCCCAGCCAGTTGGAATCCATGAACAGCTGTGATGAACGGAGCCAGGATGGGGAAACAGGAGGCGGCAATGTCCAACGCTGAAGCCCTCTTTCTGAATGAAGCAGAATGAGACCAGGACAGCGGAACCCTACTGTAGCATGAGAAACTAAACAGATTGATTCTCAGTGACTCATTTAGCTTCAGGATTGGACAGATCTTTCCCCTGCTGGCAATTTGGCGAAGCATCAGTGGACCAGATACCAAGATGAATAGCTTAAAATAATTAAAGGGAGGGAGGAGGGTTGCATCAAAAAAACTGCTACCCATCCAATTCTCTTCTATGCAATGAAAGACTCTAAGCAAATTACATTTAGGTTATTAAATATTAAGTCATTGGATCTACCTCCATTTGGCCCAAAGCAGGAAACTGGAAAATATTCAGAGTCGATATTATTGTGTTGACGGGCTGTTTATCACTGAGTGACTGACTGAATTTTGGCAGGTCAGTGAGATCTTTGACACATGAATGGAAAAGAGGCATTTGAAATCTCCCCTTCAAAAAGAGAGAGGGCGGGAGAGAGGTGGGGAGAGAGAGAAGAGAGTACTGTAATTAATTCAGCAAACATTTTTGGCGTGAATATGGATGTGTATCAACCCAAAATTACTTGCAGCCAAGAAGGTTTTTGCTCGGCAAGTGGGACTTTTAACCTTGCGTTGACATTTGAGTTCTGCTTTGCTTCCATTGAAGAAAGTAGAAATGCACTGCTGATACACTTTCCAGGAAAAAACAGGGTATCATCCTGGAAGCAAAATAGACAGCGCTTTGTATTTAAAACGTGAAACCAGAAGCAACAGGCTCATTTAGTATCAGTAAAGGTCAGTTAAAATTATAGAGACATCCTTTGGAGCAAATCCTCTGTCTTGTATTTGCATATTTATGAACTAGAGATTATGACAGCCCATTCCATTTATTAGAGCAGTGATGCTATAGTTAATAGTCTGTCAGCATTTCCATTATAAACTCCCTTTTTCAGGGTTTTAATATCCCAGCCGCTTGAAATCACGTCAAGCAAGCGAGTCACTTTTGTCGAGCCAGGTGCAATTTCTTTTTTTCTGTTTGTTTTTCTTTAATTTAAAGTCAAAATAGATTAAAGGAATTTGGTCTTTTCTGACTTGGAAGATAAAGTAGGTAGACCAAATTGAGGGATGGTCTTGCACTTTTCCAACTATCTCCTTGCTTGGGGTGTCTATACTAAAACAGTGACCCTGTTTAAAATCTTTTCTCTCAAATAATGGCCCTCCAGATAACAATTCCATTCCTAGGTAATGCTGGCTAGGAAAATCTAATATAGAGAGGGCACCAGGTTAGGAAGCAGGATCTACAACTACAGTCCTTACAACACAA
Organism: Mimophis mahfalensis; assembly: GCA_032468015.1. Classification (NCBI taxonomy): domain Eukaryota; kingdom Metazoa; phylum Chordata; class Lepidosauria; order Squamata; genus Mimophis; species Mimophis mahfalensis. The sequence goes on from JANHFR010004110.1 coordinate 26,455, forward strand.
ATTTTAGTAGTTTGCTTTTAAAAAAAAACTTTTCTGTCCCTCTAAATTTATTTGGATCCTGCAGGATAAATTTTCTACATTTTAAACCACAGATCAGTTGGTATTTGCCAGTTCTCCAAAGCAGTCAAAATTATCGCTACCAGTTCTCCAGAACCTGTCAGAACTGGCTGAATACCACCTTTGGTGTAGTGGTTTTAAGGCATCAGGCTAGAAACTGAGAGATTGTGAGTTCTAGTCTTGCCCTAGGCACAAATCTGGCTGTATGACCTTGGGCAGGTCACTTGTTCAGCCCGCAACAGCAAAGCACTTTTGAAAAACTTGCCATGAAAATTTCAAAGATTTATCCAGGAATTCTCACAGAATAGGACACAATTGAACAGAAGAGTGGGGGGGGATCATAATTCCAAGAATTGTTTTGACAAATTTACCTTTTCTCTTTAAAAGAAGTGAAAAGAAATTTAGCTTTAGAAAGGGCTATATAAGGGACTCAGTTTACTAACTCTGCCATGTGGACAGTCTTTTGAAAACAAGCTCATAATGAAATGTATTCATATATGCACCCTTTGATATAATCTTACGAATTACTTCCATTCCATTGCTTTGATTTTTGTCTCTCAAAGGGACACTTCAAGAGACTCACATTTATATATTCAGTTAGGCAAAATCCCCATCCTTATTCAACAGCCTCTACAAAAGCACATTTAAAACAGAGGTAATAATAAGTTGGTTGTGTAAGTTAGTACCTTCTTTTCTATTGCAGACTTTGGCAGCTAAAAATTGTAGGATAGGCCTCTTTATACCTTTTCACAAAAGATGAAAAGTCCAGAACATTTTCCACTCAAATTGCTGATCTTAAAGTATAGTATATACTGTACTGTATTCATGGCACAGTATTTTTCCTAAGGTTTCAGTATTGCTGTAGGAGCAAAGTAGAAAAGTCACTAAAGGGCAGAAATAACCAGACTTATGTATGGGCTCATTTTTCAAACTTTTGTACTAAAATTTTGGATAGCCTTTCAATTGGATGTTTGGAAACCAGAACTTCCAAATCTGTCGGGTGCAAAGTATCAGTAAGTTCCAGTTAAGCTGATTTATTGCCCATGCCTATACATAAGAATTTAGTCAACCTAACAGTCAGCACTAAATTGGTGCTAGAGAAGAGTTAACAGAATTCAAGAGGGATTGGATTTAAATCATTTGTGGAAGCATAACAACTCCAGGCTAATTCCTCTCTTGACTCCACCTCTAGGTTCAGCCACTCCTGCAAAATCACAGATTTTGATCTCTAACATTGAATTTGCAACAATGCAGCTATTAAGTTTTCTTTCTAGATCAGTTTCAACAAAGTGCAGTGAGTGAGTAGGTTTTATAGACATAAAACCAGAAAGAAGTTCATGCCAGCAATCTATTTAAATATATGGAGAGTATGCAATAATGTTTTATTAAAATATATTAAACCTGAAGGCAGACTTGGCACCAGTATATACTTGATTTGCTGTATTTTTTTTTAATTTTTGCAACCAGGTGGGGAAGGGGAAGAGCATGCCAGAGAAAAAGTTAATGTGTTCTTAAAAACTAATTATTATATAATTAGTTACAACAGGATATATGCAATTGGGTAATAATGTTCTGGGTGTGTCAGGCAGTTATTGTCACTGCCAACACTCATTTGGAGAGGAATTAAGCTTACACAGGGATTTACACCCTGAGCAATTGTTGGGATAATCATGAACAGTTTAAATGCTAATTACTTTAATAAATATTTCTGTCCATATTGTAAATGAAGCCTTCTTACCAAAATGCAGTTACTAGGCAAAGAATGATTACTTAAATATCTCCCATATCAAGGGTATACTTATCATCTCATAATTTAAACCACACCCAACTTTACAAACAAAGCAAAATTTTGATCACAACTTCATGACTTACTTTCCAAGACCTCAGCACAAGAAGACGACTTTCTCCTTTTCCTCTCCGTTTCATAGAATGTATAATGCATGTCAATTTTCCTTCCCCTCCTCCCATCCCCACTCATTAAAAACGTCCTATTCAGATATAATTCCAGGTCAATAGGTTGGAATTAGTTGGGCTGTTTGAGAGAAAGTGCTAGCTTGTGAAACAAGAGTAGCTTGATGAAACACAAAAGGACCATGACAAAACTTGAAGATGCTATTGATTACAAGCTCTCTAAGAACTAGACCTCACCAAGGAAATGGTCTTATCTGCCCCCCACCCGCACAAAAAAAATGGATATTAGGGGAAAGAGGAAACCAATTTCCCTTTGAAACATACTTAAGCTCAGGAGACTCATATCTTAGGTCCCACTTAGAAGCTAAAACCCCATCAAGAAATATTAAAGAAGTAAACGTGCTTAGGTAAAAAGAAACAATCATCTATTTTTCTTCTTTAGTGCTGATAAGATATTGTAACGAAGTATTAAACTAGCTGAACTGATACAAATTCCCATATGGCTCATTAATCTCATCTCAATCTAGCAATATGCATATTTTGTGGTGTAAATTCTTGTAGGAAATAAAAATAACTGGAATAATTATATTATTATCATCAACAATAACAACTACCACCACAGCAAAATATTTGAGTTAAGTCTTTGGCAGTGAACCACAAGATTCCTGGGTTGATTTTTGCTTTAACATTAGAATTCCCAAATATTTTTGTATGACTAAGATTAAAAATTGTATTTAGATGGTGTTCTTTTCCTTTGAGCATTAATGCAAATCGAATTGACTCTGAAGTGAAGGATGAATTTGTTTGTAACTTGTGTTGCAAATAAGAGACAGCAGGAAGATGGTGGTGGTTTTGGAGGAGCAGGGGGAGGACAATTAGCAGAAAACCCAATAAGTTTGTTTCTATGGAGAAAGAATTAAGACCACAGATTAATTCAAGAACCACTCTTGCCCTCAAAAAGGTTGTGATTGAATGTGAATCCTTAAAAGTCTCTCCAACTTGGGAAGTTGATTCAACTGTCTTTAGGGGCTGTTCAATAGCATTCAGAAAGCACAACTACTGTTTTATTTTTTTCATCATGAGTAACACAACCATAACATGTTATACAAACACTTCTATACAGCTGGGAAAATAACAAGTACCTAACTTTCATACAATACTTGTTTTAAAATTCTGAGTTACAGGATCTGAAAAATAAGGCACATATTTTTGGTAAAAATATAATTCTTTGTACCATCTAAGATATGAAAACGATGTGTCTTTTGTGGCAAAAGCAGTTACTGAACTATTCTGTGACTCATGTCCTTTCTTTCTCTCATTTGAACATGGTTATTTTTTTCTGAAAAAATGATTAGAAATAGCATTCAGTTATAGTTTAAGAAATCTTATCTGGACTATGTGTATAGCACTTGTAGAATTTCTCCGAGGGACAAAAGCATTTGGCAGATGAGTTCCCCCCCGCCCCAAAAAAGCCAATAATTTTGAAATTAACTATCTTATATGTGGTATCTTGTCACCTACAGTTATAGAGTAGAACAGGAGTTTGTTCAGGAGAGTTAAAAGAAGTTGAGATGGTGGCCATAACTATGAGATAAAAGCCATGCATCCATGTTATGTGCCCCACAGCATGTAAAAACAGGGGATGGAGATTCAGCATATGCTTGTGGCCATCATCTTGACTGATTTAACCTTTCCCCAATGGGAAATCCTTAGAGGAAGAAATGTTTAGAAAATCTATCAGTTTGAAAGGGGTTGTTGAATTGAGGAAAGCAGATCTTCTGTGAGAAGGTTGGGAATGTATGGTATTGGGAAACACTTTAGGGGTCAGAGTGAATTGATGGTGCCTAGAGAACAGTCGGCAAAAGAGGGCCTGGCCCAGAGTTGCATAATGTGTGAAGAAGAGGCTGGGAAAGGACTTTCCCTAGTTTCCCAGGCTGTAAATGAGACAGTGGGAAATTTGTACTTTAATGTTTGCAAGATTCTGTTAATGCAGTTTTACAATAATTTAGTTCGTTTTGTTGTGTTATGTGACTTCTCTACCCAGTGTGTTGGCATTGTGTATTAAAAAGTACAGTAAAACCTCATTGAGTTGTAAAAGTACAGTAAAAAAACATTAAGTTGTGCTTCACAGACTGTAAGCCACCCTGAGTCTCCGGAGAAGGGCAGCATATAAATGGGATTAAAAAGAGAGAGAGAGCTCAAATAATATAAATAACTCAATAATGGCATACTTGATGCTGGAAATGTGAACAGCAAGAAGGGACATTTTGTCCAGAGGTGGTATTCAGCCGATTCCAACAGGTTCCAGAGAACTGGTAGCGATAATTTTGACTGATTCGGAGAACGGGCAAATACCACCTCTGATTGGCTGATAGCATAGCAATGCCCACTAAGCCACACCCACAGAACCAGTGGTAAAAAATTTGAATCCTACCACTGATTTTGTCATGTTTTTGAATGAGTGGAAAAGATAAGATTCTGGATTAAAATACACATACTGATTCCGAGGAGTTTAAATATGTGCAATTGACATTAGAGGTTCTTTTGTGAGGGGGTGGAGAAAGAGTTGGAAAAAAGTGTTCTATACATAATTACAGTGAGATTATTGTATGTACAAATAGGAAAATATTTGGCCCTATCCACAGTGGAGGAATAAAAATAATGGAATTTGCTATGTAGAACTATTAGAAAGCTGGCAGCATTGGTAGATAGAATGGATCAACTCATACTTCGATAAACAAAAGAACCCTAACATTATATCTTTAAAAGTTTACCAAAATCAGTAAGTAAAGAAATTCAGAAGTTTACCATTTTTTTGATGTGTTTCATTATCTTGTTTTGACCCTGGAGAAAATCATGTTGTCTTGTTAATCTATATACCTATACTGTGAAGCAGAATGGGTTAAGTTCATTTTAAAATAACTTTTTAAAAAAAATATATTATCATTATCTGTTGTAAGAAGAGATTTGGGGATTCTTTATACCTAATCTTAGATAAGTAAAGACTTGGTAGCATGAGAACCATCTGTCTACCTATAACTGATATGCTGTCTTCTGACCTCCATTCGTTCTTCATTATACCCTTGGTTTAAAAGATATTAATAATTTATACTTTAATGCTGTTGTTTTAACTGTTATTAAAACTTGGCTGTTTTTGATTACTTTCTGGTACCTGGCAAATCTTGTCCTTGGGGACTATTCTTGGCAAATGCGCATTCTTAGTCCAGAAGTATTCTCTTAATTTCCCTTGTGAATTCCAATAGAATCCTTCACAGGCCTCAAGTGTTCCCTACAAATCATGGGCAAAAAGATATGGGTGATTAAATACCCCCCACCCCCCAAAAAACCAAACCCAGATTGAATCACCTTGCATGTAAATACTTATAAAAGAGAGTTTCCACAATAATACAATTGCTGAATTTGTAAAGATCCATCCATTTTCCAGAATCTAACTTTTCCAGACATAGTTTCGTTCTTCTGGAAGGGTTTTAGTCTTGTTTGATGTGGTCAGGAGGTAAAATGGAACACTTCAGGGTTGCTTAAAACAGAAGTTTTCATACATCACAGCACCTTTGTTTCTTTTCCATTTACTTCTGCTGCTGAAAATATTTTGCTAAAGAGATTATATAATTGTTCCCATTCACTTGTACAAATGTGATTTGGGTGACGTGGGATTGGAATTAAATCAAGTGCCAGTCTTCTATTTAGTAAAACATAATAGAGAAATTTATTTACAATCTAGAACATTGCAAAATATAGAACTGGAAGATTGCTAAGAGATGATTCCACTTCAGCATTCAGATAAAGTACACTTAACAACTCTTGATAGACTATGCTAACTCTTCCATTATCAAGGTATTTATATTATTTGAGCTCTCTTCTGGGGTTTTACTGTACTTTTTAATATTTTCTTTATTTTCACCACAACACAGTGCCAACACACTAGGTAGAGAAGTCAGGTAACACAACCAAATGAACTAAATTATTGTAAAGCAGCATTAACAGAATCTTCCAGATTTTAAAGTACATATCTCCCACTGTCTAATTTACAGCCTGACAAACTAGGGAGAGTTCTTTCTATTTTGTCTTCTTGTTCCCTTAATACTTTCATCTCAAATGGCAATTTGTAGTTACAATAAGCTTCACAATCAGCACCTCCATAGCTACAGTTAGAATCACAGTCTGACTCATATTACCTTTATCTTTTAAAATCCACCAATTTCTGCAGTTTTTAATAGTAAATTAAAAAAAACTCCCACAGTCTTGTTTGCATGTTGATTTTAATTCCAATTTATTTTTTTATCTTTCAAAAGAACTATCTCCTTTATCTGTTTTAAACTTTATTACATTCACTCTTTGTGTTTTTTTTTGCCAAAAGTTTTTGTCTTTCAAATCTTTTCTCCCCCTTTTTCCTTAGTGTGCCATTCAGAAAATCTCTTTTCAGCTGTTACATCCAAAATTGTTTCAGAAATGTGGCTCATGCAAACCTTACGCCCATATATTAATAGGACACAAGTAGTTCATTGTTTGTACCCATAATTTAATACAAATATCAGTATGTACCACACTCATTTGAGTAAGAAAATTAAATCTTAGTAAAATACTAATTTTAACTGTTGTAGTTTTACCTAGCCAATGGTCTAGCCAAGACAATTTTTCTCAATTTGCTATTCCCCTTTTTCAAGTTGGTAAGTAGTTTTTACATAAATCCCAAATAATTTTTGTCAAATTCCTAGATATTATGTTTGTGATGTTAAAGTCCAAAATATGTTTGGCTTTTCTTCCTCTGCCAAATTCCATATCAACATAACCATGATATGATATGAAACCATACACATTCCCTGAACAATACTAAGAATTCCTCCTGCTGGGAGGAATCCCATCATCAGAGTATAATTTTAGTTTATGTTATTGAGTTGCTAATTTAACTCCTTTGGTTTTATTTTCCTGACATGTTTTCATTGCTAATGAATCTAATGCCAGTGAAAATAAAGAGAAAAAAGGGCAACCTTGTCTTGTCCACTTCAGGATCAGGGCTGTCAAGTGTCCCATATTGGCCGGGAAAGCCCCATGTTTTCTCCTCCTTTTCTGGCCAATCCCATAATTTTTTTTAATTTCCTGCATTTTCTCTGACTCTGAGGAACTCCCCCGCACGCACGCCTGTGGCCCTGTGCACGCGCATGCGGGGGAGTGCCTCAGAGACAGAGAATACCTCCCCTTCCTCCCCGCGCACTCCGTTGATCACCTGGGCTTCACCACAACGGAGCATGCTGGGCTGGGGCCTGGTGGGGAGGAAGGGGAGAATTTCCTCCCCCCTTATTCCCCCTTCTGCAATGGAG
>JANHFR010004110.1:62709-65209 GCA_032468015.1 Mimophis mahfalensis
AGAGGTTTCCACAAAAAACTGGGTGTCTGGGTCTTTTTCCTAGGCTCCGGAACGAATTAATCTGTTTCCAATGCATTTCTATGGGAAACCGCTTTTCGACTTACAAATTTTTTGACCTACAAATGCGCATTCGGAACGGATTAAATTCATAAGTAGGGGGACCACTGTAGCTGAAGACACTTAGAAACTCCCTTCAGACTGACACCATAAAAGCAAAGGTGGACCCAAAGCTAACGTCACAATCCCATTCATGTCTTCACACCATTTGTGTAGGAAGCCAGAAGAAGCTAGTATGTGAATTTTGCATAGACCTTGATTCCTCACAATGGAAGCTTTAGGTTTAAAACAAAACAATGGCTTGGGACACAGCTACCTCCTTGGATCATCTTTTTCCAAGAGTTTCTATCCGCCCAACACAATCCAACAGATTGGGTATGCTGCAGTTCCTGTCAACCAAAGAGTGACAATTGGCACCTAGAAGTTGAGCTTTCTTTGCTGTAGCTCCTGCCTTGTGGAATAGCCTCTCTCCCCCCCCCCCGACCCCCAGATTAGAACAGTCCCAAGCCTATTGGACTTTTGAAAAAAATTAAAAATTTGGCTAGGTATCCAGGGCTTTGAATGTGCTAAGGTTCCCATTTCTTGGCTTTATTATTAATTGACTAGCTGGTGACCCGGCTTTGCCCGGGTATAGTAGGGCCTGGCTAAGTCTTCCCGCCACCTCCCACTGAGTCCCCCATTCTCTGTCGGCCCCACTGGGCCCAAGCTTGTCCCACTGCCTCCTCTGCCCTGGAGAACGCCTACTACATCCAATTCCACCTCAGTAGTTTCCGGTGGTGATAGACCTTAGGAACCATACCAGTTTTTGTAGGCCAAAGTGGCCTTCGTTTACCCATACAAAGCAGCGGTTCTGACATACCTGTGTAAATGCTGCAGCCTACAGTTCCTAGAATTTCTGCCCAATTTGCATGCCTTGCCTCTGTTGGCTGATCTGCCTGCATTGCCTGGTAACTCTCTGCACATGCACAGTGTAGCTTTGGAGAAAAACGTCCATGCGGGTGGGTGACCATTTTTGGACTCTTTTTCATCATTAAAAATTTGTCAGTTGCCTTCCTGACACACACACACACACACACACACACACACACACACACAGAGGTACCTGTGAAGTTTGGGGCATTTTGGTGGAGGGGGGAAAGAGCCTTTCCAGGACATACCCAGCAATGGACACCTCTCTTTTACAGATATAGAAGATTAATCACCAAAGCTTCTGTTTAATTTATTTTGCGGCTGTTTTTAATGGTGTGTGTGTGTGTGTGTGTGTGTGTGTGTGTGAGTGTGTGTGCGTGTGTTTGTGTGTTTTATAATTTTAGAACTGTAAGCCACCCATAGTCACTTGGTTGAGTTGAATGGCTATTGAAATCGAATAAATACATAAATATGCATGATGAAACTGAGGAAGAATAGTGGGGCACTTCTGCTACTCCTCCAGTCAGAAAAAGATCTGAAATTCATAGTGAAGAACATAGATCTCCTTTGAATCCTTTCCTGTACATTCTCCGAATAAATAGCAGATAGCTGGTTAACAGGCACATCCGCAATATATAGCAATATGCCTCCACATTTCTGCAACAGACATCTGCAGGTAGAATTCAATACAAGTACTCCAGGCATACCTTCATACCAGTCAAGAAACCTAGAAAAATCGAGGTTTTACTTATTTCTTATCAGAGTTACATCCCACCTTTATTTTTACAACTTAAGACAGAGTACATAATGTTCCTGCCTCCTATTTCCCTCCCAGAACAGCAACTGAGTTAGGATAAGCTGAGGCAGAATGCCTGGCCCAAAGTCATCCAGCTGGATTTCGTGCCTAAGGGAGGACTAGAATTCATGGTTCCTGGTTTCTAGCCAGCGTTTTAATCACCACCTTGACCTGATTCACATGGGGCTTGCTGCCATGCCTACACTTGTGTATATACACACACGGCTGGCTTGCATTTCAGTGTGCCAGGGCAGCAAAAGGCGGTGTCCGTGTAAAAGAGCCCTCATGGGTGAAAAAGCTCAGAAGATGCATCATATTCCTGGGAAATTCCAGCTTTAGTCTTAACGTTTATCTGCACAATTGTGTGTCTGAAGATGTCATTTTTTTCCCCCTCAAGTGGGTTTTGAAAGGCTGAGCTATCCGATGACTAAACTTGGGTTTGAGAATTGATCTTTATACAACTTTACACAGACTTTGTCCTGGGAATTGTATTTGAAGAAGATGGGATTTGCAGTAAAAAAAATAAGCACGTGTTGGTATCCAGAAATCGGGGTTGTTTGTTCCTTTCCCCAGACATATTTCTTCCCTTGCATTATGCTTCCTTTGCTACCAGCTGGGCTTCACAAATGCATCTGGAGCCCCACCAAGTAGGAAAAAGCTGAACTGCACAAGCAGCCAAAGACGACTTGTATCACCAGCCGCCCAATTTGTATTACTTTGAAGGGATCCATTTCTGGC
>JANHFR010004110.1:70209-81156 GCA_032468015.1 Mimophis mahfalensis
AACTGTAAAGGAGTACGTATTTAATACACTTTCCTTTATCTAAGAACAAATGGGATGAAGGTAAGAATAACTCAACATGAAGCTGCTACTTAAAATATTGATGCCTTGAAGTTGAACTTTTTTTAACCATCCATTCTTATCTTATTTCCACAGAAAAAATCCAACAGGAAAGATATATATGTGTTTAAAGATACCGTAACTGAGGTCTATACATAGGAGCTGTGATAGCACAGTGGTTACAATGCAATATTTCAGGCTAACTCTGCCCACTGCCAAGAGTTTGATTCTGACCAGCCCAAAGTTGACTCAGCTGTCCATCCTTCAGAGGTCAGTAAAATGAGGACCCAGATTTTTGGGGTCAGTATGCTGACTCTGTAAACTGCTTAGACAGAGCCCTGTCTAGTTTAAAGCACTATGAAGCAGTACATGTTTAAGTGCTATTGCTATAGGGCTTTGATTCCCATGCATTGATATTATTAGGACCTCAAGACAAGTCCAGAAGAATAATCCAATTTTTTATTAGATCCCATTCGCCACTATTGCTCCACATCTATCATCCAAACCTTTCCACTTCAATGTAAAATATAGTAATAGCTTCTGGAAATACATCCAATTAGAAATACTTTATCTTTTATGAGCAAGGTAATTATTCAACAGATGGGCTCAGGGGCTCTACAAATCCTGCTGACATTAACAGAACTTCATTGGAGGATCAGAGTTTCCCACCTCTGCTCTAGAAACATTTTTTAAAATCATTTTATTATTGTAAACTGCCAAGAGTCATATATTTTAGATGGTTAGCTATATAAATTTATTAAATAAATAAGAAATCTTCTGAACTTTCAGAACAACCACCTTAGCAATGAAAATGGGTGGTAGAATCAGGATTGTACTAAATTATCAACCATTCTATGACAATATTATCAACCACACAGATCACGTCTTTTTCTGGTAACTTGGTTCATACATCATGCTATGACCATTGGTGTTAACCATGGTTTACTGAAACAGTGTCTAGATTCATGCAGCACATTAATACATACACTATGATTTATAAATCAAATGGTTGTGTTAACAAGCCATGACAGCCTCTATACACTTAAGAATGCTTTACCATCTCTATCACTGAATTACTCCTGAGCATCTTTTACAAACAATGCTGTATGCTGGGTCCACATTTATTGTTCCTGGCATTTCCTGAGGGACAGGCATTCTAATGAGGGGGTGGGTGGGAAATGGGGCAGTTTAGGAAATTTGTGGATGCATAGGAATCTTTCAACTGAGCTAAAGTTAAAAGAACAATGTATAAGAACTGGGACATTTAATGTAGTTATTATCAGATACAGATAGTCTTCGACTTAACGCCACAATTGAGCCAAAAATTTCTGTTGCTAAGCAAGATGTTAAGTGAATTTTGCCCCATTTTACAACCTTTCTTGCCACAGTTGTTACTTGAATCACTGCAGTTGTTACGTTAGTAACACGGTTAAATGAATCTGGCTTTCCCACTGACTTGGCTTGTCAGAAGGTCACAAAAGGTGATCACATGACCCTAGTCATCATTCATAACTTCGAACAGCCATCAAATGAACTGTTGCAAGTTGAGAACCACCTACACATAATAAAGATATAATCGCCACATAGATTTACCAGGAAGTTGCTAATATCTGCTACAAGCTACAGTACAAAAGGAATATGGGCTGTCAAATGAAAGTAAAAATTAAAAAAAAGAGGTCCTATGGTTGGGGGTGACATACTGTGACAATTGATAGGCAGGAGGCAAAGCTTGGTCTTCTCCCTGAAGAGGACCTAATGGTTCAAATGGATCAAAGCAGAACAATCGACACAAGAAGGAATGAAGACTCAAGATGACCAAGTAGATGTTTAAGGAAGACTGGGGAATCCTGAAAAAGTTAAAGTCTCCAGGGACAGACTAATTAGCTCTGAGAAGAAGTTGTGGGTGTTGTCTAGGAAACCCATTTGGTGATCTTTGAGAAAGGAGAGGATGAGCACAGGGCCAGAGGACTGGAGAAGGGCAATGCCGGGTCTATCTTCAAAAAAAAAGGAGGGGGAAGGGGACCCATGTTAACTACAGGCCGGTTAGCTTGACATCAATACCAGGCAAAAATCTGGAACAGATTATTAAACCGGCAGTTAGTGACCATTTAGAAAAGAATGCAATTCTTGGCAGGGAGGAAAAGGCTGCCTTTATCAAGAATAAATCATGCCAAACCAATCTGATTTAAAAAAAAAAAAAAAGCACAGAAATATGTTGGACATAGTGTACCTTGACTTCAGCAAACCATTCAACAAAATCTCCCATGAGATTCTAATCAGGAAAATAGTAAAGCCTGGGCTGGATCATGCTTTCATTAGAGGACTAGGTTGAGCAGCAATTGTTCCCAGGGAATGTACATCAGTAGCTCCGCAACAGACTAGGGAAGAGTACAAAGTGGACTTCCACATGGTCCCCTACAAGGACAAATGCTGGGGATGTATAGTAGAGGATCCCTGAGGTAGGCTTGCAGTTGTGTTGGATAATCTCTAAAATTCTTGTAATAATTCTGGGTTAATCCTGTCAGGAAAAAAAAAAACTGGTTGCAAGTACTCATTGAGAAAATTACAAGTTCTCATAGATCAAAACATCAGATGTCTGGAAAAGAGCTGTATGCACATAATGAGCTTTTAATACTCCATGCCTCAGATGAAGTAGATTGTCATCCATGAAAGTTTATTTTGTTAGTTTTTAAGACGTCAAAAGATTCATTATATTTACTCCTAAAATGGACCCTACTTCTCTGAAGTAGATCATATCATTAACTCTTCCTCCAAAGTAATGAGTACAGAGTTGTAACCCTCAGCAAATAAGCAAACGTATCAGCAGTGGATTTTTAATCATGGGTTTTTCATGCGCTAAAGTGCCATTAGTACTGTATGATGTGAACACTTGGCTTCTGGCAACATTGTTAACTGGAATCCTATCAGCATGGCTGATCATCTCTTTTCTGTCTTGTTCAAGTAATGTGTGTTGATTTCAGAAGGCATGAAGGTTGATTTATCTGAACCACGTGACTAGGGTATATTCTCTTATTTAATATTACAAATTATAAAGGGATAACTTATATCACTGTAAGGGAGAAACATGTAAATTACACTACCTCTATATGGTAAAAACAGGCATGAAGACCATTTGGCTTGGCTGCATGTCAAAATGTGGCTGAGAACAACAGGACCTGGAATGAAAATTACCTTATTTTCTGAATGAGCAACGCATTGACAGAAGTTTCACTGAAGTGAAATTGACTCTGTTCCTTGTTTAAGTGATGGGGTGCAACGTAGGGGGCAAATAAACCAAGAGATAAGACTGGATCCCTCTGACCATACTCCTGTAGGTTTCCCCAACCTGGGACAAGAGCCAAAGCAGTGTGAAGGAGTTACTTGGTTGACCTTGGAAAGTAGCTTGTAAGAAAGAGGCTGGCTTCTCTTCTGTGATCCCAAAGTACAGTGGATTATCTATTGTTCTATACTATCTATACCCAGCTAGGAATCTCTCTCGTACACACATTTACAGTATATTGTTTCTCAGATATAAGAAAGTGTAGGGAAGTACAGTGGAACCTCTGTTCACAACCACAACTCGTTCTATAACTTTGGTTGTGAACAGAGTTGGTTGTGAACCGAAACAAATTTTCTCCTTGGGTTGTATGGAAATACTATCGATCCACTCCAGACCCCTACCAACTGTATAGTTTTTTTAAGATTTTGAAGCACACAAATAGTTAAATATGCCACAGAACACATGTTAACAGTAACAATAACAGCCTGCTCCTCCCACCCGCAGCTGACCGGTGCTGATTGACAAGCAGCCAGAGCACCCACAGCTGACTGGCATTGACTAAGATGAAGTGGCTGGAACAGCAGGAGGGGAGGATGCCAGCTATGGCTGTTTTACAAAAAAAATGGCACGGAAAGAAAAATTGCCGCGGTTTGGTTGCCAACCGAGAATTTGTTTGTGAACCAAGTTAAACATTTAGCAGATTTTTTGGTTACGAACAAATTTGGTTGCAAACAGAAGCGGTTGTGAATCAAGGTCCCACTGTATTCCCAGCCAAAAAAAAAAAAAAGCACAGGTTATTAACTCATATTATTGTATGGCTTGTTAGCTGTTCAATTCTATTAAATAATAAACATAAAGTCAGACAAAAAGGAATAGTGTTTGTCTGATTAACTTCAGAATGAGATCATATCAAGATTCTAGACCTATCAAGATTCTAGAAACAATATGCTTTCCCTCCATGCTAACATCATGGAGACCTATCATGACCCTTTCTAAATAGATACAATATTTTTAGAGAAATCAGCAACAACAATGAAACAATCATAGTAAAAAGAGGCTTATCAAAATAATGAATAAGTCTATTATTACCTTAAAAACGAGTACTTTCAACATAGTTTTGGTAGTTTCATAAATTTCCTAGCAATCTTAGAAGTTAAGGTTACAGAAATATCATTTCTATCACTACAACATCAACCAGAACTTTCACAGAAAATTATCCCACATATTATATTCATCCTTATATTTAACAAACAGGTTCTTGCCCATTTATCCTCCCCACTTTCGGCTGAAAATGGTCATAGAGAAGCACACGTTGCTTATAGTAACAACTGATTTTAGATTGTTCTTTGTGATGAAAATGTGGATTGGGTGGTCCTTGTCCCACCTCTAATTTTACAACTAAAGGCAAACCTCGACTTACAACAGTTTGTTTAGTGACCATTCAAAGTTACAATAGCACTGAAAAAAGTCACACAACCGTTGTAGCATCCTTGTGGTCATGTGATCAAAATTTGGATACTTGGCAACTAGTTCATATCTATGATGGTTGCAGTGTCCTGGAATGACATGAACAGCTTTTGTGTCCTGACAAGCAAAGTCAATGGGGAAGCCAGCTTCATGTTACTAACTTAATAACTGCAGTGATTCACTTAACAACTGTAGCTAGAAAGGTCATAAAATGGGGCCAAACGCACTTAACAAATATCTCACTTAACAACATAAATTTGGGGATCAATTGTAGTCATATGTCGAGGACTGCTTGTAATTTGAATGGACCATAAAACTAAGATTTTTTTTAAAAATTTAAAAATTACAAGTCGATCGTGATGCCTGCTCCTCAGTTTCAACCAACACTATCCCTGTTGTCTGTTATTACATTGGTCATAGGTTGCAATGCAATAATTAAAAAAGCAATGAATTCCCTCTGGGTAGAAGTTTGAATATGTTGACTTCAGTGCCTATGTTTCTGCTTTTTTATGTATTCATTTTGTGAATTTGCCAACCCCTAATATGTGTTATTTCCATTTTTAAAATAAAGTTAGAAAAATAACATCATTCACCCAACAATAGTTGGCAAAAATTAATAGTAATGAGTTAATTACCATTGCCAGCTGCTGACAAAAAGGGAGGAGGGAAGGAAAAATTGGGCCTCCAGGCAGAAGCCTTCTGCCTTTTTGCCTGCTGGAAAAAAATCCTCCATTCACGGATACATAAAATACAACTTTTCTGCATTCTGTTTAGACATATATTGCATGCCACCTTTATATGGCCCTCAGCAAAGACTCTCTTCAGCTTTTACATTTTCCATATCCAGCAAATCTTTTCCCCCCTTCTCTTTCTTTTCTTCCATATTTATAGCACATTCGACCAGCTCTAAAAAATGTGGAAAACAATCACCCAGAGGTATAGATGATTGTCAAGTTATATCTCTCTTACAATGGAAAAAAGGCCATCTGCAACTTTTAAATAATATCTGAATCCTATTTAGATTTCCAGCCCTTTGGATATCAAGCCTGTGGGGGTTTTGAGTGTTTGATTGATTCACTTTCTAGGACTTGGGAAAGCAAAGTGTGAACACTCAGACCCTGAAATCTGTACTTCTTCATCTGCCTTTTCTTATTCCTCGGTAGAAGCTGGCTGATTATAGTTGAAGTTATTTCAGCATTAAATTGTTTCCTCAGAATTTCATTAGTTATGTTAGAATTTGGGTTTGTTCCTACTCTCATATATACACCAAGTCAACTTGCTTTACTTGCAAAACACATCAGTTTCATGGCAGGTCTTCAGAGCACCAAACCTGCTGATATCTAAAACTTACTAACTTTCTGGTCTTGGAAAAAGCTTAGAATACTTAAAAGCACAGCATAAACTCTTTCTATATACTACACATCCGTACCTCGAACCTGTAGCCCTACTGCTGCTTTACTAAAAATAATGAAGTAAAATAATCCATGAAAGTGACTTCAACAGGAGTTGAAGTTGGGATATCTTCGCCTTAATTTAGAGTATTTCATTTTTCTTTATTTTATTTGGTATTAGGTCACTGACAGTTGAATGCCAAGATGTTTATTCCAAAATAAATACTTCCAAGTGAGGATGAGGATGATGATATAAATAACAATTAGATATAATCTTTATCTTTTCTTTTTAAAAAGATTTCATTAAAACAGTGTGAAGAGGAATTATTCCAGTGGAAACTTGTAATTATTTCCAAGAAAAACCCCACTGTTACACAAGCTGCCACTTTCATAATGCTGTTTTAAAAAAGTTCTAGGATGGTTTATAACTGTGCCTACATACTTCAATATGTTTTGCTTGGTAACAAGATGCATATAAAATTGGTATTTATTTATTCAATTTGTATGGCTGCCCATCTCAACAAGTGCTTAATGTGGAAGCAAATAAGGCAGGCATAGTAAGAATGCAGGATTTACCATGTTTTTGTGCATATTCCTCTGTGTATGTGTGTGTGTGTGTGTGTGTGTGTGAGAGAGAGAGAGAGAGAGAGAGAGAGAAGAGGAGGAGGAGGAGGAGGGAAAGTGGAATAATATACACAGATTCAGATGCAAATGAAATGAAACTAGATTTAGTCTAAAAAATAATGCATTGCATTTGCTTTTATTAATTATCAGTTAAGAGATAAAAGTAAGATCAAGCTCAGTGTGGATCAAGAGATGCTTGATGATACTATGGTAGTGTCATAAGAAATAATATATAACTATGTAATAGATGATGAGTACTGTCTCTTCTCTGTTGCATTGTCTGGCTTGAAGCATCCACTGCAATTAGAATAACCTATGGGTTAGTTCTTTGCCGAAATGAAGAACTTGTTGCTTCAGTGCTTTAGACTGTATACTGAGCTGTTTCAATCTCCTTGAACCCTTCTACCTATATAAATTATCAGCAGTGCCTAGACTATCTACATCTTGAATATTTATGTTGGAAAATGAAGGGAAATGGATGCTGTTATTCTGATGTATGCAACAAATCAACACATCAACAAATGTACTCTTCCCTGAATTTAAGCCCCATTGAATCAGCGATAAAAGGTAGCAATGATGCTATTTCCACTGATGGCTTTCTCTTATGTTCTGTATGCAAATATGCTTTTAGAATTACATTTCACAACTACTTCTGAAAGCCATATTGAAAAGGCAAGAGACAATATTTTTAAGCAAACCATAGATTCTCCCAAACAGATCTTTATCTTCCTGGGCTAAGGAAACTTGGACCTGGTCCACATATAGCAGTGCTGGATGGAAATAAGATGCCAGGATGGTGGAACTCAATATCATGTTTGGAATGCATTTAGGGATGTCAGTTCTGGATACTTCCTTGTGGGAGGGAAAATCCCACATAAATAGAAAATTTATGGAAAGAAAGCAGATGGGTAGACAGTCTTTCTCCTGACCCTAGTGATCAACTATTCAATTTGGGGGGGAGAACATATTCGCACTGTTTTAAAAGCTGAAGTGAAATTATCCATTCTCTCATACCTTAGCATTTCATTCTTTTTCTTTCAGTCATCACAGATCACAAAAAAGTTTCATAAGATGAGTGACAACTAGCAAAAGATGATGTATTTTTGATGGCCTTTGTAAAGAAGCCAATGGTTTGTGTTTCTGGGCCCACTATTCAAGAGAAGACAGTGCCTCCAGTAGTAGCTAGCAAAGAAGGCTACTTCTAGCCTCTTAGCCAGTTCATTAATAGATGTACACGTACTTGTTTATTCTTTATAAGTGATAATAGATATACATTAACTTGTTTACTCTTTCACAACCTATATAAACTAAGCATTATATTCTTTACACAGAAAGGAAATAAAATGACAACATGAAAATGGGAGCCAATAAAAGAAGTTAAAGGCATAAGGGCAATTGATAGAAGTAGAAATTTTGTCAAAAATAGGGAAGTCAGCAAATTGGCCCTTTGACTTGTCTACGACATGTGGCTACATGCTACCTTTGCCACTGAGGATCTGCATTGGTTCTGTATATTAGCCATTGCTATGAACAATTTTAATATTTATGCCAAGGCAGAAATTCCCACCTGGGCTGCATTGTAGTTGCTTCCACACTGTGTAATCAGTAGGGTGGCCAAGGACATCCTACATCTGCTTCTAATCCTTCTTCAGAATTTTGCTTTGGATGAGTGTAATGGGCTTAGCCTTCATCTACTCCAAATAATTGTGATAGGTAAGGACTGAGCCACAACAAAAGTTAATATACAATGCCACTTGATGGGAACTATGACTGGAGAAGGTCAGAGGCCATCTTGCTGTCTTTCCAAATAATTCTAGTACATATTCATTTTCCATATTCTAGAGAAGTGCCCAAGTTTTTTTATCGCTACTTACTGGTAAATTACTTGTTTAAGTTAGAAAAGGATAGTGTGTGGGAGGGGATGAGAAGGATTGGTTGCTTTAGCACTTGGAGAACTGGTGCAATCCAGCTCCTGGGTTAGCTGGATCAACTATCCAAGCTGGTATGAAGGTTCCTTCCAATTGGCCATCTTGTACCCTGTATCCATTTCTTTCAAGTGCTGGGTTTCCCAGTTGTCTCCACTTGGAACATGGGAGTATTTTGTCCCTTGTGATTGCAATGCAAACACCTGGTGCATGTCTACAAATTGGCCTTCCATATTGGATCTTATTGCTGTAAAGAAACTTGGCCCAGAAATGCAATGCTCATGGCCAGCATTTTGTGTAGTATTTCCTTCTGATAGTCTTACTGAAGATAAAGATATATGTTTAATTTGGATTTTAATTCAAACTGACCTAATTCACACTTTCTGAACTAACTAATGAACTAACTAATGAGAATGCAATTATCTTCTGGTTTTCGCATGTCACATTTTGCAATGTGGTAAGAATGTAAAAAACATACATATTTTCACAAAAAGTATTAACTTGGAAGAGAGACAGACTTGATCAGGGAATAGGATAGAACAAACTTTACATGGTCTCGAAGTTAGAAAGAGCAAGAGACACGTTTCTTCAGCTTTTCAGAAGAAACGCAGGACTAAGTGCATCCATTGTTTCTGAAAAATTGCTCCAAGGAGATTGATATGATAGAGAGAAAACTCACACCAGAAACCAGTAGAGATTTGCAAAAGTCATCTTGTAGGGTGACTTCAGGGGACTCCTGAATCTCCCAAGTCCATCCATGGTCCAAAACGTTGAACTTCATGGAGTATTAGACTCCACTTTTAATAGAATAAGAAAATTGTGCTAGTTGATTCATCACAAAACCAAGGACAGTATGGACTATAACTTTGCATATTTAACAATGACCACTACTAAATAGGCTTATTAGCTGAATTACCAAGATTCAGCATCTTTTGAGCCACCACTATTAAAGAGAAAATTATTTCCTGTTTAGCTGTAATTAAAGGTACGATCCATTTCATTTACATAACCCCGCAAACATTCCCTGTAAAACAAATACGAATAGTAGCTCATTTGCAAGGATTTTTCCCCAAACTTTCAAAGGAAGCTTACCGATGAAGCAGGAATTTTAATTCAAAAATATGCCATGTACCCTAACTATGTTCCATTCAAATGGGCTGTTAGTAGAAGGTCATAAACTGATTTGGCGCAGATGATGTTGAGCACTCAATAGGAGGCTTGTAACAATAATCGGAAAGCCTTTGAGGTTTTGCATAAAAGCACCACAATTGTTTGCACGGTCACAGATTTGGAACATTCCATATTCATGTCACAGATTACCTTGCATTTGCTACTGTCCGGCTTTTGTAGTTACACCAAAAATGAAAGCCCTTTTGTTTCCTAATTCCTTGGGTGCGAATCAGGTTTTTTGCCTAGCATGCAATGCACGCTGCAATTGAATACCAAAAAGAAATACATAGTTTTCCCCATTATCAGTCGCTGCTTGCTCTTTATAGTTCATATAGGTGGCCATAAGAACTGGCATATGTATGTTTTGGTGGATCATGGCCATCACTTGCAGTGGCCCTAAATTTTGCATCAGAATTTAGAGAGATTTTTTATTTTTTTATTTATTATTTTAATTTATATGCCACCCTTCTCCCAAAGGACTCAGGATTTATGTGCTTCCCCTGGCCACAACCACATATAAACACATACATGCAAACACCCCCATACACTTTGTAGTAAACTAGCACTAAGGTCCAGAGGACTGAACAAAATGCAGCTGACTCATAAGCAGTATGTCCCATTTGCTTTTGGGGAGGAAGGTTGAATACAGGATTTAGTATCAAAGCTAAGCATACATCCCATCATTTAAGCTACCTAGACATGAAATCAATTTAAACAAATATTGGCATGGATGATAATGGAACCCATTCTATTCACAGAGAGACTCACATTGGCAAGATGGCAACAGTTGAGTTAAAGATGATTTCCCCAAACCTCTCCTTTGTTGCGGGTTAGCAAGGCCCCTTCCCTACTAATACTCAATATACACAGTCCACTGGGTGGTGCTAAGAGGCACCTTATATTAAGGCAGTGTTTCTCAACCTTGGCAGTTTGAAGTTGCGTGGACTTCAACTCCCAGCCTCCCCAGAAACAGCACTGCCCAAATAATGACTGGAATCGGGTTCGCCCACCTTCCTTTTTAATCACTTATTCT
>JANHFR010004110.1:167441-177480 GCA_032468015.1 Mimophis mahfalensis
AAATCACTTCTGAAAAATCTTGCCAAGAAAATTACAGAGGGTGGGTTCCAGGAGCCAAAATACTAAGAGGAAAGCTCTCTTCACCTCAGAGGGATAGTTGGGGATAATGATGGCAAACTATTCCCAAGCGAGAAAATATGCTTCTGGAATACAAATATTTAAGCACCCAATATTTCAGTATTTCAGTCTGAAATGATATTCCTTTAGACCATCACCTCTGAACATCAACAACTTTTAAGATGTTTGGGCTTCAACTCCCAGAATTCTCTAGCCAACACAAGTGAGACAGAGGCAGTCAGTTATGAAAAAACTTGGTTCTCTTCTTAAGAAATGGTCATCAGATCTAAATAAATGTATCCCTCCTTGTAGTGTTTCTTAAACATTTTTGTTGTGATGTTAATTTTTCAACCAGAGCAACTAAGAAGGAAGATTGCTGAAAGATCCCCTTGTGACCAGAAGAATGTTTATCTGAAAAGCAAGGTACAGGAAGTCCTCAACTTGTAGCCACTCATTTAACAACCATTTGAAGTAACAACAGCACTGAAAAAAGTGACTCATGACCAGTTCTCACACTTATAACCATGGCAGCATTCCCCACAGTCACGTGATCAAAATTTGGGTGCTTTGGCAACCAGCCTGTGTTTAGAATGGTTACAACATCCTGGTGTTGTGGGATTGGTATCTGTCACCTCCCCAGCCATCTTCCAAAAAGCAAAGTCAGTGGAGAAAGCTGGATTCGTTTAACAATTGCATGACTCACGTAATAATTCCAGTGATTTGCTTAACCATGGCACACGCGCACACACACACAAAAAAAATTTGTAAAATTTGGCACAACTCACTTAACTACCTTCTTGCTTAGTAACAGAAATTCTGGTCCCAATTATAGTCAAAACTGTAATGCTGTGTGACTTTTAGGCTATGAAATTCCTCTCCCTCTTCCTTACATTTTTCTTATTCTCCAGTTTTTGCCTGAAGAAACTGGCAGAAAGTTCTCCCAACAGAACTTTGCTGCTGGGATAAATCTCTAAACAGCCACTGACCAGTTGAGCCAAAGCACCCAATACCTCTTTCAAATCTCTTGGCCAAAGCAGCAGAGACAAACCTCAGGCCAGGGCTCCAAGTAATAGACCCATAGCAAGCAAAACTCAGAGTTAGGTAAATTCCTCAAAGAATAGCTTTATTGGATATATCATATTGGCACAAATCTGGTGAACACTGACTCTGAAGGTTCCCATGGTTTTCACCTAATTAAAAGTTTGTCACTTTCAGTCACATGTTTGTCAACAATCAGTCACATGATCCAATCATGGCACTGTCTAGTTGCCTGGTGACATCACTCTTCCTTTGTCTGACCAGGTGTGAGAATGTCCTTGGTTCCCAAGAGAAAGTATTTTGTTTTGGCTACAAAATCCAAGCTATCTCAAATTCCCCCCTCCCTATCCCTCAGCTCCAGGGTGGCAATATTGAAGCTTCCAAGATGGCTTCGGTCAGGTCAGCTTCAGAGTTGACATTGGGACTTGCTCCTCTGCAGCCTCTGGAGCTCCCCAAAGCCCACAAGAACAGATATGCTTTCCCATTCTTTTCAGAGGCTGCAAGGCTTTCTCCAAAGTTTCCAGGCCTTTTCGAGGTGCCTTTGGATAGGCATTTTGAAAAATATTATGTACAGTAAGTATTAAATAATATTTTTTAATTTACTGTACTATTCTTTGTTATGAATTATTTCTCTTTTGTCCCAAAGGGAGGGTAGGTGATGTGTGACACACTATGAGTCAAAGTAGGCATTTTCTGAATTTTTGACATTCCAAGATAAAAAAGATTCATGCTCACTGACCTAGAGTCAGGTGTTGGGCATAGCTGAGAGTCAAGCTTCATAGAATTCAGTAGTAACTGAGGATGGCTTTGCTAAACTAGGAGCTGCTAACAGAAGATGGGGATACATCCCCTGTTTCTGTCAGTCTACCAGCTTAAACACGGATCTCAACCGGCCTTGTGGGAAAACTCATCCTGTTTACTCTCCCAAGGCAAGTAAGTTTGGACTGATGCATTTATGTATTGCAACATATTGGACCACTCCCTGGAATATTGCAACCAAGTTTGGTCACCATACTACAAAAAAGATGTTGGGACCTTGGAAAAAGTTCAGAGAAGAGCAACTAAAATGATCAAAGGTCTGGAGACTAAAACATATGAAGCACGACTGCAGGATTTGGATTTGGCTAGTCGAAAGAAAGGAAGAATTAGGGGCAACATGATAGCAGTATTCCAGTATTTGAGGGGATGCCACAAAGAAGAGGGCTCAAATTATTCTCCAAAGCACAAGAGGGCAGGACAAGAAACAATGGCTGGAAACTAACCATAGAGAGAAGCAACCTGGAATTCCTAACAGTGAGGACAATTAACCAGTGGAATAGCTTGACTTTAGAAATCATATGTGCTTCATCACTGGAAGTTTTTAAGAAGAAACTAGGCCACTACTTGTCTGAAATAATATAGGTTCTCCTTCTTGAGCAAGGGGCTGGTCTAGAAGACCTCCAAGGTCCCTCTTCTCTTCTCTTCTCTTCTCTTCTCTTCTCTTCTCTTCTCTTCTCTTCTCTTCTCTTCTCTTCTCTTCTCAATTATTTAATGCATCACTTCTCATTTCTCACCTCATCTCCTCTCACCTCACAAGATTATATACCCAAGGTGGAGATCAACCGCCATTTTTAACCAAATCTTGCAAAAAGTTCCTGCCTTTATTTATTTTATTTATTTATTTTATCAGGCAAGGTTGCAAAAGGCCTGAGCCACTAGATAAAACTGGAAGGCTTTTATGCACATAGCATTTAACTTTAAGCATCCTTCATGGAAACTTGCAAGGCAGATCATTTGCATATTCAATACCAGTGACAATTTACTTCTCCCATCTGAGCTGGGCTTTCAACTGTGCCACTTGAACTAAATTAATAAACAGTAATTACAGAATGTTGTGCGAGCTGGCTGTTGATGTTGAGCAGATTCTAATCAACACCTTCTTTTAAGGGCCAATTAAAGCTGAATGTATGCAATATAAACATCTTCTTGTATTTAGGCATGAACCGTAGAACGAGTTAGGGAGGAAAAAAAATTGAAAATGCAATTACAACAAGGGAGAGAGGATCAAGTGAAAGGAAGCCTGGCTTTACCCACACGCTGCACAAGTGAATTGTCAAATATATACCTATTTTACCTCCACGTACTTTTTTTACAATTCATTACAAATCCAAAGTGGTAGAAACTCAACAAGGTGGCATCTAGACCAGAAATTCTTTCCATCTTAGGGAATGACTTAGTTCCTGACTAGAGGAATATTTATAATCCTCATGGCAGCCAATGCCCGTTCAGGCTGTTTACATGTAGTTGATTTTGTACATTGATAATTTGATTCATCCATAACGTACAGGAAGTGTAGAGTTTCAATGTATTGTATGGAGACTGCTGTAAATTCATTCTTACTAATATTCACATATAGTGAGTGCACACACATCATAATTACAAATTACCAGGATTAAAATTGTCTCCAGAGGCAGATCATAAATACGTGTGTGTGTGTGTGTGTGTGTGTGTGTGTGTGTGTGTGTGTGTGTGTGTACATACACACACACACACACATTTGCCTCTGGATTGATTGTTTTATTTCCTGGGTAACCCACCTCCTACATTTGTCTAATATGGGGAACTATAAACTCATAAAAGAGATTGGTTTCACACAGTACATTACTTAGAATTGGTATGAACCTTTTTTTTAACAGCTGAACATATTTTGGGAACCCAGCCTATGCTATGAGTTTCTAATTCAGTATATTATGTGAATCCCCCTAATAGACTAATTCAAAAACCAAATTAAGATTTTTTGTGCAAAGACACCATACTCGAATATAATTTTATTCATTTGCTTTACAGTTTTGTATTTGGCAAAGCCCCTTGTACTAATAAGTTCAGTTCTATCCCTTGGTGCTTATGAATCAGAGAATGCTGCTTTTCATAGTTAAGCAACAGTCTTATTAAACACTCAAGAGTGTGGTTAGTTGTACCACCTCTGACCTTACAAGGCAAATGTTCATGTTTCAATCCTTCTTCCACATTTCATGCATAATTTTAATGGGTGATTAGTCCAATTAAACCGAGAGCCATTTCAATGGCTTATGGAAGACTAACCGCCACACAATATGTAATTTTAACTCTTTTTTTTCTTGTTTAAGGAATGGTTTTTGATTCTGCCGTGAACTAAATCATTTTATCAATTCCACTCCTGTCTTTTTAACTTCTCCCATTAAACTACAGAGCTGGAACATATTCATAAATAGCTCCTTTCTGCTTTAACTCAAGTAGTTCCTAACATATCAAAAAGCTGGTCATTAACTCAGCCAGAATTTTTTACAATAGCCTCTTTAAATGAGCCCCAGTATGAGGCATTTACAAGAGGGGGACTCTACATTTCTGGGACTCTGCTATTAAAAAGCTATAGTGATAGGAGTCATTTTCATCTGAGAACTCTTCTTTTGCATCTTCTCATTGTTTCAAGAAACCCAAATGTTCTACAGATCTTCAACTGTTCCTTCTCTGCATGGGGATACCATGTTCTTAGGGTTAGATCACCTCCGTGGCTCCATATCTCTTGAACCTAAAACTCAAAAGCAGGGAAGGCCAGGCCTAGCTGTGCTGTTTTTGGAAGTTCTGCTGAGATCCTGAGCCAATGTGGGTTGTTTCATAATGTCAGATAAGATAAACTAAGCTGGATGAGGCTACCTACTACCTAACTCATGAACCACCTCTTGACATTATGCAGCCGTCCCATAGTCAAAGACAACCGTTTGTAACCTCAATGATGCAACATGATGAAACCTGCATTATGACATCACGGCACAATTTTTGCCCTTTTGTGCTTGTGTTGCAAAGTTGCTTCCAAAGACACAAAGGGGTGAAATTTGTTCATTGCAATGTCATCATGCATGTTTTGTCCCTTGCCCTAGCAGTATACCCACACCCCAATTTTCAATCCCCAAAGCTGAAATTAAGTGACATAAATCGTTAACATAAAGGCTGGCTATTAAGGAAAGCAAAACACCCTTATTTCCATTCTTAAAAGTGTTCCTACCATCCAAAAAGTTTCTGCTGTAAATCTGCCCTTACAGTGATGTCACTGCAACATCAGAACTATGCTCTGTGACTTTGAAACCTCTCTCTCTTTGTCTGTAACTGTCTGTATATGTGAAGAAATATACATGAAGGGCAGAGGTGGTATTCAGCCAGTTCCAACAGTTTCCGGAGAACTGGTAGCAATATTTTTGACTGGTTCAGAGAAGCAACTCTGATTGGCCAACACTGGCAAATACTGCCTCTGATTGGCCGGCAGCATAGCCATGCCCACAGAACTGGTAGTTAAAAAATTTGAATCCCACCACTGATGAAGGGTGAGGAAGAGGAGGTAAAATATCAGTCACCAATCTGAGTGTGCAGTGAATAGGTCACATCAATGCACTATGCAAAAGTAATCCAACCTCATTATCCTTTAATAAAATCTATAGATCCTGTCTATTTTTCCTTTTTTAAAAAAACATCCCAGGTTTCCCCAACCTAAATCCCTTTATAATTTATTTCAGGCTGGTGTTAGATTTTCTACTATTATACTCTTTTGAGTACAAATCGTTATTAGAGGAGAAGTGTCCTTTGCTTTGGAGAAGACATTTTACTTCTTTCCATAGTTCTTCACATCGAAGCTTATCCATTGTTTAAGATCTACCAAGATGATCTTGGCAGATAGAAGTAGAGATAGGACGAACATGGAAGAAAATCCCTGGGCCCAGTCTGGTTCCCAGAGCCACGCTCACCAGGAATTCTGGGAAATGCCAGGTTGGGAAAGACTGTGGAAGTTTTTTTCAAAAAGCAGACCCAATTTTATCTTCTGTCTCCTGGACCTCTGCCACTCAAGCAAGACCTTTGGTTCCCTCAGGTTTTGACCTAAATGAAAGCTTGGTTTAAGTAAACTAACTTTGTTGTTTCAAGTGGCTTTTCTGTTCTGAGGTTGACCCCTTTTTCATTTTGAATTTGTTAACTGAGATAGAGGGATGGTAGTTTTAACATCTTCTGAACTGCCAAATTGTATGCATGGTTGAATAACCATTGAATCTGGAAGAGTTCCATGGTCCTGCAACTATTGACAGGGAATTATTTAAAGGAAAAAGGTGGGTGGGTGGGAAAAGGAGCGGTGAAAAAGGCAAGATAAGGTAAGTGATCTATTTCTGCCTCTTGTTTATTTATTTGTTGTTCATTCTGATTTTTTTTCCTTCTCAACAAAAAAAAGCAGCGGCACCAAATTGGGTATGTGTAAGCAGCTTGCTTGCTTATTTATTAATAAATAAATTGCTCTTTGTCTCTTACACATCTGCCAAATGATCTAAAAGTAAACAAACCCACATGTTCAACTGGCAACCCCAAATGGTGCCCCTAACTAGATATACTTCGAATCACTTTCCAAAGGCAATACTTGGAAATAAATCCCACTGTAAACCATTGGAGCTCCTTGCCAGCAAATAGCATTAGAATTGGGTGGTATATCCCTTGGGTTTTCCTTTATGCCATAACAAAGTGTGTCATCTACCAAGAGAGAATGGCTATTTATTATTCTTGGAAAGATGTCAATTGTGTTCGATAGACATTAATATCTAGATTAACCCTGGGGAAGATACAACATGCAGTGCAGCACAGGTCTTCTTAAATAAATGCTTCATGAGTAATTGAGTTGCTATTTGCTAATAGATTTTTTTCTGTTTTATTACTGTTGTTTTCTTAAGACGGGTTCAGAAATCCATTCCAGTTTGATCTGCTCACAATTAGGACACAATTTGCAAAACAAAGCAAAAACTACTATTTTCTTTTTAGGTCCTCACTACTGTCTTCTCAAAGGGCATGATTTATTTTTTTTAAAAAAAGGCTCCCATCCCAGTCATGCGTATTCAGTGCCTCTTACTATTGAGGTAAGTTTTGGTTTGTTTTAGGGAATCCTAAAATGTCTAACTGTAACAAGTTTAAGTGTAGTACTTCTAGGATTTTGAACAGATTTATCCAAAACTGTTTTAGTAACATATAAATGATGAACAGGCACCAGATCAAAAATCGTTCAGCTGTTTTGGATCATCTGCCAAAATATCTAGAAGATATTAATCTTTCACTTCCTTTATTTCAGATAGCCAGACATTTGTGTCCTCAAAATGACATCATTTATGACCAAGAGAAGTACACTGACAGGCTTGGGGGATCCAAAGGCCTGTAGAAGTATAGTTTCAAAGTTAAAAAAAAAATGTACAGGACTCTCCTTTCTTCCCCCAAACTAAGATAATTAACTTATGCATGCTCAATAGCTATTTATTGGTGGGGACAAATGCCATGGGTTGGAATGGAATGGCAAAGAGCAAGCATAATCGTCTGCAACTCTAAAATAGGAGGCCCTTGTTTAAAAAAACAAAATTTCTTTGAAAAAGAAGAAATAAAAGGAGTAGCCAAGAGCCCCAAAGAAAGCTTGCTGGCTTGGCCTAGCCGTGGTTTTCCAAGAGAGAGTGGGGGGAGAGGGGAAGAACGGGAGAGGGACAAAGAGAGATGCAGAAAAGGGGAGGAGAGGGAGAGAGAGAGATAAAGAGAGAGAGGGGAAGATAGGGAGAGTGGGAGATGGAAGGGGAGAGAGATACAAAGAGAGAGAGATAGAATGTGGGAGGGAGAGGGAGAGGGGCAGAGAGAGACATAGAAAGCAAGAGAGAAGAGTTTCATGGCTGGGTAGGCGTGGCTAGGGGGTCATGTCACTGGGTGGGAGTGAGTGACATGGCATTGGCCATGCCCATCCAGGTTTTGTGGTTCCCAGTGTTTTTTTTCCTGTGGGAAACGGGTCCAAATGGCTCTCTGAGTGTTTAACGTTGCAGACCCCTGCTCTAAACTCATCTTCTGATATATCATGAGTATCCACAGAAGGAGATGTAGCCTGCTTCACACAATCATCGAGAGCCATGGTGGCACAGTAGTTAGAACGCAGTACTGCAGGCTAATTCTGCTGATTGCCGGCTGCCAGCAATTCATCAGTTCGAGTCTCACCAGCTCAAGGTTGACTCAGCCTTCCATCCTTCCAAGGTCGGTTATTATTATTTATTAGCCATTTTTGTTTAATACTGCCTTTTCCAGACACATCTATTGGCATTCTAACTGACATTCCAATTGATAAGTTAACTTTTTTTTGGGTAAGGTTCAACAAAGCTTATAAACACATCTTCAATGCAGATGTTTGACTTGATTCACCTGCATAGAGCAAAAAATCTGTTTTCAAATTCAGGCTCATCCTGACTTCAAATAAGCATTTATTTGCTAATATAAATACTGTTTCATTGTACCTTGTTATTGTCTCAGGCTTAACTTTTCTTTTAATACAATTGATCTCATTATGTGTCTCTGTTGTATAGGTCTTAGCTTGGCAAAGTCTGCATGCGCTTTTAATTTGTGCTGTTTTATTACTGTTGCATCAAACTACATTTCTCTCTTTTCTCTTATTTAGAGACTTCCCTTCCGTTGCATGGCTCAAATCATGCTGGTATGCCTCCAGTGTGGCAATTACATTCTCAAGGGAAATTTCATCATGAAGTTTGATTAACTCTACTATATATTTATAGTTTTCTGGTAATGATCTTAATAACAGTTCCTTGATTAAATCAACAGAAAGGTTCACACTATTTTGTTTTAGTGACTTCTGAATAGAGCAACACTCAGCCACATGTTCAATTAAAATTCCACTCTACAGTAATTTCAGATTTTACAGGTTTTTTGAACCTTAAAATATTATTGCTGATTCCTGTGCTTGCGTAAGTCTGTTTAAGCTTGCCCCAAATCTCCTTTCCTGAAGCACAAGTTTTGAATCAATTAATAGTTTGCTGATTTAACCTCAGAATTATTTCAGATCTAAGTTATATATCCTGTTTCATCCAACCTCTCCTAACTTGAGCTTCCTCTGGATATAGCAACTCCGTAACTCTTAGAGGTCCAATTTTTCAAGTAATGCCTCCTTTTTCATGCTCCGATGTTGTTTCTTTCCCATTTTTGAGCATGAGGTTTTCTGATGTTACTGCCATTTTTAAGAATGTTATACTAGCTCTGCAGGCATTAACATATTTCACTGTTAGAATGTTTAAGTTCTAATGAGAAGGCACAATACATGAGTCCTAGCTCAGCTGTTTGCTTGACCAAATATCTGGAAACAAATTCAGATGTTGTGGATAAGGTCCTTGAGGGATTATCTTAGTGTTTAATTTGGACCCCATCTATATTCCTTCTATAGGTAATTACTGGGAGCAACTCCCAGTTTAGTTTGCCCAGGACAATCTCGGACACCCATGTAGTCAGACTGGAGTAAGCGTATAGCCCACTCAGTTCATCTAAGCAAAAAGGTTATTTGTTGTTTATATTCAAACATTAGCAAAGATCGAAAAAGTTATCTAACAAAACTGGACACAATCAGAGAGGGAAAGAGACAGGAACCGATAGGTAAGAGATAACCTGTGAAAGTTCAATGAAAGGACCACTGCAAGACCAGCAGTTGTCTGGGTTAGGAGAAAAGCACATGTCCAATCTGATTCTACTGAGCAGAGAAACCAGCTGAAAAAGAGAAGTTGTCTCTAAAGCCAACAGATCACCATTTTCTTCCTCTAGTAAGATCCCTCAGGGCAAGAATTAGGGTCACTGAATAGTGCAGACAACCAAGCTGAATGTCTTGTGACCCATCCCTCAAAACGTAGAGATAACTTGCTTCCGAACTTGTGCAGATCTGAATTACTCTGATCAACCCACTAGCTAGGGGTAATTGACCTAGAAAATAATTTTATCATTCAAAGGCTTTACACAATGAGTAACGCTATTGTTGTTGTTAGTTGTGAAGTCGTGTCCGACCCATCGCGACCCCATGCACAATATTCCTCCAGGCCTTTCTGTCCTCTACCATCCCCCGGAGTCCATTTAAGCTCACACTGACTGCTTCAGTGACTCCATC
>JANHFR010004110.1:207088-225187 GCA_032468015.1 Mimophis mahfalensis
CTCCGGCCAGGCGAGGTGTGTTGGGGAGGGGTGGGCAGGGGAGGGCAGGGGCCAGTCAGTGGTGGGATCAGCTGACAGGGAACCACAGCAAGAGCCGCATGTGGCTCCAGAGCCATAGTTTGCAGACCCCTGCCATAAACCAAGATGTATGACATCTGATTTTAGTGGTTTGCTTTTCAAAATATAAAAATAAAATAAATGTAATAAAATAAAATAAAGTGGAATGAAGATCTTCAGCTAAAAAGAAAAGTTTTTAAGTCACTTCAAGTGATTTTAAAAATAAATTGAAAAAAATTGTTTGCGCCCCAATTGGGAAGAAAATTTCCTCCCCCCCCCCCAAAAAAAACGTTATAATTCAGCGTTTTGTCCTCATTCATACCAACACTTAGACTGCATGACAGTAAATGTTCTAAAATGGTATTCCTACCAGAAGTGATCAGACTGGTCAGACCTTCCAAATTTGGTCACCCTTTCAGATTCTTTCAGGCTCTGGAATCAGATTGGAAATTGTAGACCTACGAGAGTTGCTGGCCTACCTTATTCCTCACTACTGGCTATCTTATTCAGAGTTCATTCCTCACTACTGGCTATCTTTTATTCAGAATTCAGTACCTGCACAACTATACCTTGGCACTATCCTTGCTTTAGACTTGACAAAGGAAATATGACCAAGATTGAACTGAGCGATGTAAATCATCCTTGCCAACTCTATGATTTTAAGTTTTAAGTTTAAGCAAGTATTCTAAAAATGAAAACGAGCAGGCTAGTTCTGAACTCCTTTTTTTTCTTTTGATTACCATCATACCTAGAAGGCAACTCTGAAAACTGGAAAACTCCCAATTTCTGGAGACACTTCAGAAATTGGGAGTTTCTGGAGACACTGTATGATCCGAAATATTGGAAAGAAGTGGAGAATTTGTTTTTAGAATAATAAAGACATTCAAATGAATGCCAAATCCCATTCGCTCAATATCTATTTATCTTGACACAGAGTGCCCAAAAACATTCAAAGCATTTTCCACTCTGTCAGTTTTTTATTCAAGGTATACAGAGGTAGTAGTCTGTTGAATATTTTGTGTTCATCAATTGATTCCAATGTATGTTAAATGTGAGTTAAGATGGCTGCCTGGGAGTTACACCACACTCACTTAGATGGCACCAGGCTGTCTGGAAGTAGCCTGGGTTTTGTGCTTAAATGTTGCTGGTTTGCACCTGTTTTCTAACAGCTATGCTAGCCTATAAAAAGGGAGGCTTGCATGCCTGCCCTGTTGTTGCTATTCTTCTTCTCATTCTCCATTCAAACCACAATCAAGCCTTGTATTGCCTTCTGCTAAGATGCTTCTTATTCCAGTAAATACCTGTAAATAAATCATTACAGAAAGGTGTGAAGCCTTGTGTTCCTGGTCTCAGTTCTTTTCGATCCATTGACCTCAAAATAGCTGCAGAGTTAACTCTAACGAATGCTAGCTAAGCATGGCTAGCATTCAACATATTCAGTCAGTTCTTACAGGTTCCGTAGAACCGGTAGCGATAATTTTGACTGATTTGGAGAACTGGCAAATACCACCTCTGATTGGCCAGCACTGACAAATACCAGCTCTGATTGGCCGACAGCATAGCCACACCCACCCAGCCACACCCACAGAACTGATAGTAAAAAAATTGAATCCCACCACTGAAGATATACAACAATTTTCCCCAATCTGGTTCTGCTCAAATATGCTAAACTTCCATTTCCATAACCCCAGAGAGATTAGCCAAATGTAAGAGCTGAATTCCAATCCTTCTGCAAGACACCAGTTTGGAACTGTTGCCCTAAACCAACAAATACAATGCATTCTGGTTTTAGTGGACTGCTTTTCAAAATGCAAAAAACAGATAAAATGAATGGAATATAATAGACTTGAACAGAATATATTTAGAGATGCTCATTATAAATGAAGGTACTTCTGAGTTACGAATACAACATTGTTCCAAGGACAAGCTATTATTAATAATGAGATTAAAAGAAATAAGCAGGGCTGAGAAATATATGTCAGCAGATCCAAACCCATTTGCTTTGCCCCTTAAAATCCACTCTTTCATATGCCATTTTCAGTCAGAGTTGTAGAACTGTACCCTTTGTATCCAGTTCCTGAAAAACATAATTTGACTCTTCTCCATAAACACAGAGAAATGAATCAAGAAGGAAACATAACTGCACTGTAGTCCCTCTTCTAATGTCACTTCAAATGATCTTCAACCACAAGGGACAGTAAATGGAAACAAAAAAACATGCCAGTGGATTAAAAATGAAATGAAAATGTGTTGGTCTTCCATGTGTGAAAGCAGAGAATGGTTTCTTCCTTTAGTGATGAAAAGCTGATGCAGTGGAACCTCGGTTCACAAACGCTTCGGGTCACAACCAATTCGGTTCACAACCAAAATATCAGTTAAAGTTTGACTCGGTTCACAACCAAACTTCCTGAGGACAAAGAAATCTCAAGAGAGGAAACATCTGAAGAAGAGTATCCTTCCGTCATGGAGGCGGACTCTTCCCCAAAACAGCCTCTCTCTCGCTCAGAATTGACTGACTGAACAGTTTTCTCTGTTGCTCATGGTTTTCTCAGTGTTCATATTAAAGGATTATACTGTTACACCGTGTGTTCTGTGGCATATTTAACTACAGTACTGTATTTGTGTGCTTCAAAAAACAATAGAGTTCATAGGGGTCTGAAACAGATCGGTCATATTTCCATCCAACCCAACAGGAAAATTAGTTTCAGTTCACAACCAACTCGGTTCACAACCAAAGTTATGGAACCAATTGTGGTTGTGAACTATTCAAAGATAAAGGCATAAAGGTAGAGCTTTTGCCTTTGGGGGGCAGAATTCATTCTGAAAAATGTTGAGGTTGTGATTATACATTAGCAGAGTGGTTATTACATGAAGAAGTGCAATTACATAAATGGCAAATAGGTTCCAAGCGCAGGGAACATTTCATACACATTGGAACCGACTTACTTAACAATCGGCATTCTTAGCAATGGAAATTCTGGACCCAAATGCGGTTGTAATTCAAGAACTACTACTTGCACGTCCATTTTTTTGTCCAATATAATATAATATAATATAATAACAAAAGCCTACTTTTTCAAAACTTATACTGTTTTCCTTTGACAGAGTCTTTCTTTTCTCCATTTTGTACCTTCAAAGGAGTGTCTAAAACCCGACCTCTACTGCACATGTGCTAAACCCAATTGTGCATATGCTATCCCTACATGAAATACATTTTGTGTCACGTTAAACATGACCTGGTATCAATTTACGACTTGCACTAAACTGGAAAAAAGGCAGCGGGGAAATTTAAGAGGAAAGCGCTGTCTACTAATGACTGGAAACCTATAATCTTGAACCCTTCTTGAAATAGATTGAGATTTTTACTGTTTAATGTACTTATATCATTATTATGACTGGAGCTGAAGGAACAGCTATGGAAATTAGAGGACTTTTTAATGAGATGATTTGGTTTTCCCAAAGTACAGTGGAACCTCGGGTCATGAATGCTTCAGTTCACAACCAATTTGGGTTCCAAACAAAATCTAGCCGAGCTTTGAATCAGTTTACAATGCAAAACTTTGCTTCCATACAAAAAACAGCATGGAAAGCTTCTTTTCTGTGCCATTTTTCCATCTGTGCATGTGCAGAATTGCCTGCGCATGTGCAGTAAGCATCACTTCATGACACAGCCAATTTGGGTCGTGAACGCAATCTCGGAACAGATTGCATTCACAACCTGAGGTTCCACTGTATTGAAATATCAATGGACAGTATAGATGAGAAAATGAACAACATTCTGCAAAAAACAATGAAGAAAGACCAAATTGCCCATGAACTGGTGGAAACAACAGAAAGATTAGGTGAAACGGACTAATCAAGCCAGCAAATTGACTACAAACAAGGAAAAAAATATGGATCAGAAAAACCAGCAAATTAAGCCAAAGCTCGATGAAGAGGAAGACCAGACAAATGGCAAGCAAAAGGAACTGAAAGAATGGATGAATTGGCTACATCTACAAATAAACCAAGGACCAGAGTAAAAAATAGGACTGGCAAACCAGCTGATAAAGGAGGCAAGTTTGAAGAATTTAAACAGATAAACCAACACTTAGATAGACAGGAAGATACTGTATCTTTGATAAGGAGATTGAGACATGGGCAAATATTTGGGAGAATTGCCAGCATAAGATTGTACCGGGAGAAATCTTAGATTGAACAAGAAAGATAAATATAAAAATAAAGATGAGTAGTGTTGGAGGTGAGTTTAAAAAAATGGATATAAATTGAAGTACTAAAGAGAACAAGAGATGATGGATAGGAAGAATTGCCTTCTAAACATTAAGGTAGCTTGTTGTAAAAGTAGATAGGGGAAATATTAGAACACACATTTCTATAGAATAAATAAATATAGTACTGTAGATAGAAATATTAGAGGTTTACAGATGCTAGGCATTTTTTCTTTGTTGTTTAAATAATATTATGAAAATTACTTAAGATTGATAAATGTGATAAAGAGTACCAATATTGTTATTGTAATTCGGATTAATATGAACAATACCCAGAATCAACACTGTTTATACACAATATGGATGTATACAAAAAAAAAATATGTAATTTTTTTTAAAAGAGATAGAGTAATATTCTGCCACTGCATAGACAGCATTGTTGTAGGGCTGCATTTACTCACTGAAATTAATAGAGAAAGAAAAACAAGCATCTACAAATCCACTCAATTTTGGCTTTCTGTTGAGCTTGAATACCAGATAGAAACTTCTCAGAGCTCATAATGCCTTTGTTTCCAATTGGCCTATTTATCCCCTCCATTAAGTCGTCTTTAAACCAATCTAATGCCATTGATTTAGAACCTCATTACAGAGAAGATAATGAGGCCAGGTCCTGAATCGTTGTGTTTTTCTATTTCTACTCATTTAGTTGGTTCCTCCCTTAAAATGAGACCCTTTCAAAAATCAATTGGTATATAAATTGCATTCCCTAAAAGAACGAATGGAGTCAGAAACATCCTAGACACATAGACATATATATCAAAAGTGTGGCCACAGAACATTTTAAAGGCGATCTTACTGTTTCCTTTTGCTAAGAAAAACAAAAAGGAGAAAGGA
This sequence comes from Mimophis mahfalensis, assembly GCA_032468015.1. Classification (NCBI taxonomy): domain Eukaryota; kingdom Metazoa; phylum Chordata; class Lepidosauria; order Squamata; genus Mimophis; species Mimophis mahfalensis. Next base: position 212,248 of record JANHFR010004110.1, read on the forward strand.
GAAAAGATTACAGATCTAGCAATGCTGGACAAAGCGAAACAGAATTCATGAAAGTTGCTTTTAATGGGTTTTCTTTCCCTGCACCCAATGTCCAGTAAACATAATTAAGGCTGCATTTAAAAAACATGAAATGGTGATTTGTTTCTTAATCAAATGATTTGGCAGTTGAAACAAAAGTGGCTTTCTTCCTTCCATTTACCCTAAGTTACTGTAATAAACATTGCTCGCTTTAATTCAGGCCTTCATTTATGTATTTACTACATAAATTAGTTTCTTAAGTCACTCATTTATAAATTTAAGCTACTTTCTCTACAAAATAGAGGGGGAAGAGGGAGAGACAGAACCTTCCTGCTTCTTGCTGATCTTGTCTTGACCACATGCACTCAATCAGAACAGCACTGGTAAGGGATCTTGGAGGTCTTCTAGTCTAGCTCCCTGCTCAAGTGGGAGATAGACCCTATACCAGGAGTCTGCAAACTTAAACACTCAAAGCGCCATTTGGACCCGTTTCCCACAGAAAACACTGGGAGCCAATAATTTAACAACTGGTATGGCTGGGAGGGCATGGTCAACTCACATCACTTATTCCCACCCAGTTGCCTCCTGCTCTGGGATATGGAGTGAGTCTCCAACCCACACCATCACCCTTACCTTCTCAGGCCAAGCGAGGAGTGACGGGGAGGGGAGGGCAGGGCCCAGTCACTGGTGGGATCAGCCGACAGGGAGCCGCAGCAGAGGGCCAAAAGAGCCTCATGTGGCTCCAGAGCCACAGTTTGCAGACCCCTGCCCTATACCATTTCAGACAGATGGCTATCCAGTCTTTTCTTAAAAACCTCAAGTGATGAAGCCCCTACATCTTCTGAAGGTAAGCTGTTCCACTAGTTAATTGTCCTCACTATCAAGAAATTTCTTCTTAATAGTTGTTTCTCTCCTTGATTAGTTTCCATCCATTGTTTCTCGTCTTGCCTTCTGCTGCTTTAGAAGATGTTGACCCCCTCTTCTTTGTGGCAGCCCCTCAAATACTGGAATACTGCTATCATGTCACACACACACCCTCAGTCCTTCTTTTCTCTAGACTGGCTATATCCAATTCCTACAACTGTTCTTCATGTGTTTCTCTCCAGGCCTTTAATCATCTTAGTTGCTCTTCTTTGCACTTTTTCCAAAGTTTCAACATCTTTTTTGTAGTATGGTGACCAAAACTGGATGCAGCATTCCAGGTATCGTCTTGCTAAGGCTACATAAAGTGGGTACTAATACTCCACATGATTTTGATTCTATGCCTCTGCTTATACAACCAAGGATTGTATTTGCATTTTTGGCTGTTTCTGCACACTGCTGACTCATGTTTAATGGATTGTCTGCTAGGACTCCAAGGTCCCACACACACAGTTACTGTTTTTGAGGCAGGTTTTGCCTACTCTACACTTGTGCCTTTGGTTTTTCCTGCCTAGGTGTAAAACCTTGCTTTTCACCTGAGCAACCAAACATACATCCAAGAAACAATTCAAATGGATGCCTGAACATCCCAGAATTGGCATTTAGATATGGTTATTAGACATTTTCTTCTTTCCTTTTTGATATGGTTCTGCTTTGAAGGAGAGAAAAAACAACCCTTAATCTTGGAAACTTGAGACATGGATGCCTCTGTTGCAGGGGTTTTTCCCCACATCCTGTTGAGTACTAAGTAGTTATTTAAAATGGAGCTGCTACACTCAGAGCCTTAAAGTGCTTGATATGGTTTACAAGACGATTAATTAAATGAGAGCCCTGCATGGGATGCACATGTATTTCCATAATCATTCACATTGGCCTATAGTTGCCCTTTAATTTTCATACTAATTAAAGTAACACACATTGAGTTGCAAATTGTTGATGGCTGCATTTCTCAGTAGATGTTAACACTGATGTAAGCTGAATAGTGAATTTTAAAAAAAGAATAATTAAGCACAGTTGATTTCTTTTCTTCGTTTCTTTATTTTTTAAGCCCAATCTCTGTAATTCCCCCCTTACTACCTTAACAAAATTTGTGATCTGGATCTAGCAGACCAGACATAATACTGTGGCCTGCTAGACTCTCAGCAGTTCCACATATTTCTGAATGCTCCTCTCTTCTCTTCCTCTCCTCTCCTCTCCTCTCCTCTCCTCTCCTCTCCTCTCCTCTCCTCTCCTCTCCCCTCCTCTCCCCTTCTCTTCCTGGCCTGGATGTAAGGAGCCAGCAAATCATGCTAGGAAATGGCAGTCTTCTACTTCAACTTGTCTGCATCCAGATCTGTCAATGTATTCTCAAGAGAGTCATACAAAATTGCTAAAGCAGATGCAGACCCCTGGGAATTTCTCTGGTTTTGATGCAGCTGATAGGCAGCGTTTGGCTGGTCCTGAAGACGCAGCAGGGTGATGAAGTGAAAACTGGGTGGACCTTGAACTCTTTTGCATCCTCTATTTTGTGGCCCACTCTGGGAATAGGGTAGCTCTTGGATGGGCCAACTGGCAGTGATGAGATGCCTGTGGCTATATTCTTGGGAGTAGGAGTAAGAGGAAAACTTTTTCTCACTATCAAAAAAGAGAGAGGCTCGGGATCTGCTTATTGTAATATAATATAATACCAGTGTATATATATAATATATGTAAGATAATATAATGCCCCAAATCGTGTCTTTTTGGTATATACGGTAAGGTGACCAGATGCCCCGCTTTTTGCGGGGCGGTCATGCTTTTTGCTAATTTGTCCCGCGTCCCACCTCCTTTTAAAGTGTCCCACCCCCATGCCACCGCCGCCACCATCGTGCGGGCCGCCTCACCCAGCTCACTGCACGTCGCCGTTCCGTCTGTCCATGCCCCCCCACAGCTCGCCGTCCCACCGGCATCCCGGCGAAGTCTGGTCACCTTAATATACGGAACAGTCGTGCATGCTTTTTTTTGAGAATCAGCTGTCAATCTTAAGAAAGCTAAATGGCAACACAACAGAAACATTTATAGTCCAGGCTAGATTCAAAAGGACTTTTACAAACTGTTATGAACAACAATATAAGAGATTATTCTTTGTGTGCTCTTCCCACTGTTACAGACATCAGACATTCTACGTGCTTCAGGTACAGTTTTGAGATGGTTTGTCTGTCATATTCCCTCTTCTGATCTCTTTTTTTGTCTTTACAATGCAGATAATTGTAAAAAAAAAAAACATGGATTGGCTGCTCACACCTTGTCCTCTCTTCCCACCAAGGACCCTTCAAAATCAGCATTTACACCATTCTTGGAGACTTTGCCCAAAAGTACGAAAGAATTTTTTTAAGTATCCAAACAAAACAAAATTTTTGCAGAGGAATAAAAGATGGTCTTGTAAAGTTTAAAACCTGTTTCACATTTTACTTTATTTTTTAAAAAATTTATTTATCAAAGTTTATATAGCTACGCATGCCACAGATGCAACTCTATAGCAGTGTGATAGCGAATCTTTTGGGCTCAGCATATCAAAAATGCAGAGAATGCCTCACTTGGTTTGGCCTAATGATCACACACAGCCCAAAAACAAAGTAGGCTCTGTGACGGTCATAACTTGAAGACTTCCTGTACTGTTTTATCCCCAAACACTTCAGCCTGAAGTTCCCATTTTGAAATTCGCTCTAAACTGCAGACTTGTTGCTATCCACAACTTTTTAATTTAATTTAATTACAATTGCAATACAGTATATGTAAAGGCAACACAATGTATTTGTCAGCTGGTGACTGATGAACCAAATATCGTGTAAAATCTTTTACCTATAGTTACACGCCTTTCACTCAAGAAGAGCCAGTATTTCTATGGGTACATAAGTCAAACTTGAAAGTCTGCAGATGTAGCAAAACTTAAAAGCAGCACAGGAAAATCTGAGATGCGATATTTGCTCCAGACTGGTAAAGAAGAGCTTAGTTGTGGATTTATTAGTCTAATTAATTGCAAAGTGCTTTATTAAAAACCAGTTATAAGGTAAATATTCCTGGACAAGAAAAGCCTCAGGGACTTCAGACTCCTTCTAGGACAGATGAACTTGATGGACCAGAAAGTCCAGTCACTTTCAAGTTTTCACATGTCTCTTTCCATTCGGTTCCTCGTTGTTTATCCACTCTTACTTTCCTGTGCAGTGACCTCTGAAACTCAGAGTGCCATGGCTTCTTGAGTGTAACTTGATACAGAAAGCAGCTTAGAAGAGCTGGTGTAAGCTATTTCATATGGTGCAAAGCCTGAAAGCCAGCTGGGTGACTTTGGGCCAGTCACTCTCCTTTAGCCCGTGAAGTCAGGGTTGCACAGCATGGTCAGCTCCTGTCACAAACAATGGAGCAATAATTAGCTGATCCCAAAACAGTGGACCTAGAACAGGAGGGAGGGAGGGTCAAATCAATCAGTAGCATCAAAATAACAACTTTAAATATTCTTCACCAAGTGTTGAAAAAGTCACTAATAAAATATTTGGCTAGTCTACCTGGGGAGGCTATTCCATAGCCCAAAAGTCACTACTAATCAGACCGTCTCCTTAAGATTAACCTTCCTCATTTCGATGGCAGAAGTGCTTTGGACAGCTTCTGAAGAGGGTCTTAAGACTGATGTAAGGGGCAACAAAAGATATTTTAAGTAACCTGAGAGGAAGAACAGCACTTCTGCAATAACCATTTTCAAATCCTGATTGGAGAGAAAAAAGTTGAAACTAATCCAAAATAAAAAATGTGGAAACCAATTCAAACATTCCTATTTGTGGAAAAAGCAAATCAAGGGCTTTCATACTGTACAATTTCATTATCGTCCATGTAATAAACTTGAGGTTAAGTTTTGTACTTTTTTTTTCCTATTGGGAAATTGAGTGTAGAACATGATGCCTGATGCATTAGCAGGATAGAAAAAACATAAGCAATGCCCTGCTAGATTACGTCCCTGGCCTATGTAGTCCATCAGTCTGTTCCCACAGTAGCCAACCAACTGCAAAAGGAAGCCCACTAATCTCCCAACAGATGACATTGCCATCAGTTCTAACAGCCTTGGATCTCCATAAAAGTCTACATCTCTGTAATTCCAATTGTTGGAATTCATTGTTGGAATGTATTTTTATGCAACAACTACAGTAGCATTCAGCCAGTAGATGGCAGTGTTTACACATTTGGATCTATGGTATATAGTCTATGCTCTTTTCTTCTAAGTACAGTTTCCTGTTTCCTGTACAGTTATGTAATTGAGCAGTAAAGCACATGGTGACTGTACTCTTTGTTTGCTCTGTGTTATGCTTTATATAAACAGAATTTCTAACACCAAGGCTACTCAATGTTTACATATTCCAATTGAAATAATAAAATATATGTATTCATGTATTTCATAAGTTAGCTTAGAATCAAAGTATGTTTTAAAAGAAGGAGGGGGAAATCAGCTTTGCCCCCCAAAGTTACTTGTTCGCTAGGATTGTGTCTTTTATGGTTTGGTTCCTATTCAGAAAACCCAAATAGTATGATGCAGTTTTATAACTTCTTCATAGTCTTCTGAAGGACTGCTCAGCACAAAATGCTCCCAAATATTATGAGCTAAGCAATCATAATGTATGAGATTTAACACATTAAACATTATGGGTAAAGTGGAAATTTGACAACATATTCCTTAGAATATGTCTTAACATTCTGAGGTCAGTAGATATAGAATAGGATAGTCATCCAAAAAAGGGGGGGGGGAGGAGAGAAGAAGGGGGAAAAAAGAAAGGAGAAGGTTGAATTAGAACAACATGATCCTATCTTTCAACTTCTTAAAAGTGAAATGGTTGAAAGGTGGGATCATGTTGGTCTAATTTAATACAATGCTCCACAGCCTCGGTAATATCCAGAAGTGTAGGTTTCAATTCTCAGAATATCTCAACCTGCATGGTCTTTGCTCAGAATTCTGAAAGGTGAAGTCCATAAATCTGGAAATTACTCTGGTTCAGAATAATTCCCTAATAAGTATTATGGCTGGCAAGAGAGGCTATAACAACTTTCTACACTTGTGACTTTTCTAACTGAAATAAGTAGCCAGCTTCATCTATAATAGTCCTTCAGAAATCTATGGATGCAACCTCCTATTGTCATTAGCTCATGGCGTTGAGTAACATTTGAAACTTTCATGCTTCCCGTTTAAACATAATATTTTTCTGCTTCATATATAAGCACCTCATATTAAATATCTGACCCTCATTACCAAATAATATCAGAAAACTTCAGAAACACAAAACATCTACTGATTACAGATCATCCTTGACTTTCGACCATAATTGTCCCCAAAAGTTATGCTGCTAAGCAAGACAATTTTAAGTGAGTTTTGCTCCATTTTACATCTGAATTTTGAACATGTGGCTCTGGGGATGCTGCAATGGTCGTAAGTGTGAAAATGGTCATGTCACTTTTTCAGGGTTGTTGTAATTTCCAACAGTCACTAAATGAACTGTTGTAAGTAGAGGACTACCTGTATAAGGCCTCTTGGATTACAAAAGTGTGTAAGTAGGAGATACCACTCTGAGTATCATGAAGAATAACTCTATGTAGACTGGATTTGAGCTTGATAATCAAATTATCACAAGCCACACACTCTTGATAGTTTTCAAAATTGAGTAAAATAATAACGTAAGAAGGAGATAAGTATTACCATATCATGAGTATATATGTCAGCGTTGGTGTTGATTATTTTGGCTGAATTGCGAGGTGTACTAGTAAGTGTGGAAATGTATATACTTGATACCAGACTTAACAATGTGGAAACCAAGCATAACTCATTCTCATCATAGTTCGCTCCAGAGCAGGAGTTCTTAACCTGGGATCGAGGAACAGATTTTAGGAAGTCCATAAACTGAATAGAGAAAAGGAAATTGCAGCTTTATTTTCCCTAACCTCTAAATGAAATTTAGTTGTCTTGTTACCTATTTAATAGATTAAAAAGCACATACATTTCATATTATTTTTTTCACTAGTTTGATCTTCCTTGATAATTAATTTCCCTTGTGACACAATTGTAAAAACATAGAAATAACCTTAGAGAGGGAAAGTTAATGAAAGCAAAACAAGAATTAAATCCAAGAAAGGAAGAAAGTGTTGGGGGGGGGGGGAGTTAAAGGGACTGTACCTTTCTTTTTTAGTACAAAAGGGAAGGAATATATCAATGGAGTACCTTTATTCCTTGTGGAGACTATTTCTTAATGTGGCCTAACTCAGAGGGCTGAAAAGGTCTAATATTCATCAGACTCTGGAGATACAAAACTGTAACACAACTGTAAACCTCAGCTCTCTGGAGATTTACTCCTTCAACCATCAACTCAATATGGATGAAGATCCTCAGGGCTGATGCCACAACCTCAAAAATGTGCCTACCAGGTATTGTGCTCCTTCTTACTTTTCCATTTCTTCATTCACTGGAACAGGTGAGAACTCTTCAAGCCTTTCCAATCTCCCATCCTCCTGGCACTGGACTGCAAGGTGATCGAATCGGTCAGTCCTAGAGGAGATCAACCCTGACTGCTCTTTAGAAGGTCAGTTCCTGAAGATGAAACTCAAATACTTTGGCCACCAAATGAGAAGAAAGGACTCACTGGAGAAGAGCCTCATGCTGGGAAAGACTGAGGGCAAAAGAAGAAGGGCACAACTGAGAATGAGGTGGCTGGATGGAGTCACTGAAGAAGTTGATGTGAGCTTAAATGGACTCCGGGGAATGGTAGAGGACAGGAAGGCCGGGAGAAACATTGTACATGGGATCGCGTTGGGTCAGACATGACTTTGCATCTAACAACAACAACAAATCCTCCTGGCACAGACACCACGATGATCCTTCTTCATCAGGATACTTTCGCATTCTAGAATTCTACCTTTATTTCAGGCACTGTCTTCTCCCCTCCTCTGCTTCTTCTTCCCTTTCAGAGTCAGAAGTGTTGGCAACTGCATTACCTCTTAGATTTGTCAGGGCATTGCAAATAGAAAATTGATGGAGGCCTGGTGATCAAATGGCATATTTTGTATCTTGATAGTCCATCTAAATGAACAATTTCAAACTGCCCTTCGGCACCAAGAGTCCAAAGGAATGTTCCAGTTCAGTTTTTTCTTTCCATTGAGAATGAAAGGATGGAGAAGGAGGGGTGAACATTCTAGAAGAGATGGAAAACTGAATGTATTTTTAACATAGCTGTTAGCTGCAGGACTGCAAGCCTCTTGGACTGAATGATCTGTGGAAGGCTAAGAAATAAATTTGACATCACTTTCTTAGATTGTCACACAGAGAGGAGAATCTGGTGGAAATTATGGGCTCAAATACCTGTGTAGGGTGGGGTTTTTTTCTGATAACAGTCAACAGAGTAACATTCAGAAGGCCTTGAAATAATCCATTCAATCTTTAAAAATAACTGATGGTTTGAAGCTCTTGGAGAAAATGGAAGACTTTAGAAAGGGGGAAGATCAAGAAACATTTGGCAGCAGGTATAATTGGCACTTCTAGGTACTCTGACTTGACACCATCCGAGTAAAGGCACGAAGTTTGCAAACAGATTCAGCCACAGGAAATAGGCCAGGATAGTTGCCATGCTGGTAATTTATATAGCAATGAAGAGTTTGCTGTAAGGTGGCATTTTGTCTCCTCATCCAGCTACGGATGATAGACAGAGGACAAGTTTTTCATCAAAAAGTTGAAATAGAGCTTTCTAAGTACACACTGTGAATTATGGTCCTCTGTCAGAGAAGAAATAATTGGGCCAACTGTGGTTCTGGAATACTTGTTAGATGAACAAATGAATTATCTCAGGGACAGAGGGAAGAGCATGGGAGGGAACAAAGTTGGTTATTCTGGAAAAAAAGAGTTCCACTAAAAAAAGGCATCTCTCTTAGATGCAATCACTCGGTTATGGAATTCAAAGCAACTGTAGAGGAAATGATCACTGACTTAACACAGCAATACGCAGAGTGAATAAACGTTGGCTTTGACTTCTGCTCTACCACAAAGCCACCAAAATCTAAAGAGAACTCATTTTAAATCCTTTAAATCTCCCAATAGGCAGGCCTGCAGTGTTACTTCCTTGTAAGAAGAAGGGATTTTTAACCCAACCTTTGTGATAAACTACTCTTGATTCCCAGGAAAAAAAAAGGGAGGAAAAAGACAAGGATCCCTCGAAGGTCATCTGTCTGATCCCACACTCACTTATCTTGATATTGTTAGGCACAGATTCAGTCAGTTACAAGAAGAACCTTCCCATTTAGCTACAAGGGATGGGGTGGGGGGGTTGATATCACAGGGCAGGAGACTCAGAGGTGGTATTCAGCCAGTTCCTACAGGTTCTGGAGAACCAGAAGCGATCATTTTGACTGATTCAGAGAACTACCTCTGATTGGCTGACAGCGGCAAATACCACCTCTGATTGGCCGGCAGCATAGACACACCTACTAAGCCACAGAACCAGTAGTAAAAAAAAATTGAATTCCATCACTGAGGAGACTACACTTTCCAGATGGAAAATTAAGATTGGAGGAAAGTCATAACCATACAGTGGAACCTTGGTTCACGAACGCCCCAGTTTTCAACCAATTCAGTTCCTGAACAAAAAAGCCAGCTGAGTTCTGACTTGGTTCCTGACTCAGAAGTCAGTTGATGAACAAAAACGGCATGGAAAGATTCCTTTCCATGCCGTTTTTGCTTTTGCGCACTTGCAGTGAGTGTCGCTTCCGAACACGACCAAATTGGGTCGTGACCAGAGTCCAGGAATGGATTGTGGTCACAAGTCGAGGTTCAACTGTATCTATTTATAACACAACTAGAAAGAAACTCTGTTACGCTTCTGCTTCCGAATCCATAAAAGAGAAGGCATGACAAAAAAAAGCTTATTTCACCCAAATCTGGGTTCAAAATAAGCAAGTAAAGAGTTGCTAACAAACAAAGAAAAAACTGATTCATGGGCATACAATATTCTATTTGTATTATACTTCAAAGCACAAATAGTCCTCAATTGAAATTTAACATGTGATGTACAAAAATAAAAAACTAAAAAACAACAACAACCCAAGACTAGGATTTCTACCGTCTCCTCTTTATTTTAATCTTTGAAATATTGAATAAGATATAAAACAAGAGGAGAGGTTTGTTGGAGCAGAGAATAAAAACAAAACTCCTAAATTAAGGGCTCTGGCAGATGACTTGATTTTGGTTTTGGAAGAACCTTTAAGTGAATTAAAACATTAATGGAAAAATTAAAAGAATCTGGTGCATTAGCAGATTTTAAGATTAATAAACAGAAGACAAAGATGTTAACAAAACATGAAAATGGATCAGACAGAATTGATGAATAAAAATGGATTTAAAGATTGAGAAGAAAAGTATCTCAGTACCACCATGTCAAATATGAATTGTATGTTATTTCAAAATAATCATGTTAAAACATGGAATGAAATTTTTAAAAAGATATGTTAAAGATGGGAGAAGCTACCACTGTCATTGCTGGGGAGACTTTCTTTGAATATTTGTGATATAATAAAGTCAATATTAATGTGGATTTTAATTTCCCCATCTTAGATATGGCATACTGAGAATATGGAAGAGATACAAACCCAAGTTGTATCCAAAGTACCTTTGTGACTATCAGCACAAGAAGCATTTTTATAAACAAGAAATAATAGGCAAGCACAAATGGCTTATTGTGAGATACTGGAATTTTGTCAAGGGGAATACAAAATAAAATCAAGAGGTAAATTGATTGCAGAGGGATAGAGTTGGCAATGGTTTTCTTATTTGCAATTATCAGAAAGATTTAAAGTAGACAAAAGCGTCTACTTAATGGTATCAAACATTGTAAAACTGAATTTGAAACAGAATTATGCACAAATGATAAAAGTGTGACTGCTAAAATGTACAAACAATTACTGAAATTTGAAACAGAAGAACAAGTATGTATGATTATAGGGGGTTAAAAATCTCAGTTGCACAAAGGCTATACTATGCATTGAACAATGAGAAAATATGTGGCTGGAAGGACTGAAATTTACACGATGTTATAATCTTAAAGTGAAATTTTATACAATGATGTATTGTGGGTACTGTATATCTCACCAAAGAAATAGTCTAGAATTTTATCGTGCTTAATAGATGTACAAAACATCTAGAAAATTTTGGATTCAAATACAAATACTGATTCAGAAGATTTTAAAGATTAATATACAATTGAGACCAGAAGTCTTCTTCTTTGTGGTGCCCCAGTGGATAGAATGCAGTTTACAGGATAGCTCTGCCAACTGCCAGCAGTTTGATCCTGACCAAGCTGAGACTTCCATCCTTATAAGGTCAGTAAAACGAGGAAACAGATTGTTGGGGGCAATATGCTAACTCTTTAAACCTCTTAGAGAGGGCTGTAAAGCACTGTGAAGCAGTATATAAGTCTAAGAGTTATTGCTATTGTTATCTTTTTTATTTCTTTTCTAGTTTTCTTTTTTTTTTCTTCCACTTTTAGCACTCTTTGATTTCTTTCTTTTTCTTTTTGCTTTCTTAATTTATATTAGTTTGTATTAGTTTTTATCTATGTTTTTAAAATCCATGTTTATTATATAAATTATACCCTATAGTGGCTGTGTTTGACCAATATGATAAGACAGAAACTATGGTTTATAAATCACTGTAGCTTCTTTCACTCACAATTCTAAGCTTAAATTAGAGATGTTATTGTTTAATTGTATGAATTAAGGTATTACGAAACAACCCAACATTTATGGTATATGATAGTACTTAGCTCAAGTTCTGGACAATCAACGAATAAATTATGTATAACTTATCTAACTGTGATGTTTTAAATAAACTATGTAAATTTTCTATTTATCTTGTTTTCCTTCTTTCTGAACCCTAGCAACAAACTCCCCAAGGGAAAACAGACTGTTTCTGCTTAAAGAGATACATAAGAATTATATTGGTATCATGGATTTGAATGCCCTGTACTTTGCACAGTTGCCAAACAAGCAAAACACATTCCTTCGATAACCTAAAAATACTTGGTGCCATTTCGTAAGGAAAGCAAAAGTGAAAATATGATGGTTTTCACATCTCTTTGGGAATTAATATCATTCTACCTTTGGTTTACTTCAAATTTAAATATTAAAATAGAATGTCTATTATGGCACAAATGCATTAGCAAACAATGCTAATGGGATGCTCAGAGCCCTTTTATTTATTTACTCTATGTTACAGAGATGTACATGTTGCTTAATAGGTCATTAGCAATTTTTAATTTTTTTTGCTGCATATTTATTTCTGTCACATCCTACAAAAGCTCAGTGTTCCAAGGTAAGGTATCTTGTTTTCAGAAAGTCATACCCTCAACAACAGTGTTTCTCAACCTTGGCCATTTGAAGATGCGTGGACTTCACCATGCCTTTAGTTAACAGGACTTTACTTAGTTACTGAGCAGCTAACAAACACGTCTACATATTAAGATATCAAAATGGAGTCTGAATCAAAGTGGGAGGATAGGTATACAGCGCATGTCCAAATTCCTAAAGTCTCTGATGTGGTAAAGACCAGGATGTAAGGAGAGTGTCTATAAAGCCAGTCTGTGAGGTTGATGAGAAAACCAGGAATGAAATCCAGTTCATGACACCCCTTCTTTTTCGTAGCAACCAAACATCAGGATAAGGCACATCAGGCAAGGCACATCTTTTCACGCAGGTACAAGTGTTGAGCAGCGGGAATTGGCTTGTTAAGCATATCAGCAGTCTGTTCTTCAGTAGGTATATACTCTATAACAACAAAACCTTGTTTAACATACATACGAACACTTTTATATCTGATATCAATATGTCTGGACTTAGAACCTGGAGCACGAGTCTCAGCAATGTAGGCTACAGCTTCATTGTCTTCCAAAATAGTAATAGGTTTCTCAGGAGCAGTCCAGATTTCTTCAATTAAAGCATCAATCCACAATAAACAATTACAAGCATCAGAAAC
>JANHFR010004110.1:245397-259415 GCA_032468015.1 Mimophis mahfalensis
TGCTGGCTGGGGAATACGGGGAGCTGAACTCCACGCATCTACAAACAGCCAAGGTTGAGAAACACTGGTCTATCCACTTCAGGATGAAGGCCTCTTTCTCATGTTTCCAACCAATACTGAGCTTTCTTTTGCCAATTGGGCCCACAATACTGGCTGATGTCATTGCTCCATCTTGTTTTAGGTCTCTTTTGTGGACCCTTTTTATCAGCTGGAATCCATTCTATGACTGCCTTAGTTCACCTGCCATCAGCTTTCTTGCTACGTGACCAGCCCATTTCCATTTCAATTCCTTTACTCTTTTGATGGCATCATGTATTTTCGTTTGCTCTCTAATCCATGTGCAAGTTGTTCTACGTATCTTGTCTTGTAATGCCGAGCATGTATCTTTCCACGGTTCTTTGCACCACTTGTAGCTTTTGTATTGATTGTATTCAATTCCTCTCCATGGAATAAGATCTGTTGGCTATTCTATTCTAAACCCACATCCCTCCTCCTGATCACAAGATCACATAAGGAACACACACAGACTGCTCTGTAGTTGTTCTGTCCTAGGCTCCCAAACACACCAAAGTCAGTTTGTTAAGGTTGGGGAGCACAGAGAAACAGCTTCCACACTGCTCCGGAGAGCAGAAATAGATGGGAACAGCATGTCCACTGGGGTCCAAAAGCCAGGTGTGTGCACGCATGCACCTGCACAGAAGCAGGTGCGCACCCCAGTGCTTATATTTAGCTAACCAGTGGTGGGATTTTTTGAATCCCACCACTGCAGATAACATCCAGGCAGACTTGGCAACTAACACAACTCTCAACACAGAAGCAGGAAAAAATTCTGAAAAGGACTCCAAGTGAATTCAAACAAGTTGTTTCCTGCAAACACCACACCCCCTTCGCTCCTTTTTATAGCTATAGCAATAGCATTTGATTTATATACCACTTATCAGGGCTTTCAACCCTCTCTAAGCTGTTTACAAAGTCAGCACATTGCCCCCAACGATCTGGGTCCTCATTTTACCCACCTCAGAAGGGTGGAAGGCTGAGTCAACCTTGAGCCTGGTGGGATTCAAACTGCCTAATTGCAGACAGCTGGCAGCTAAGTATTACATACAGCACTCTACACACTGCTCCACCACGGCTCTTGCACCACAGCTCTATGCCTTAGGGGAGCGGTCAATCACCAGTCACCAGTGGCCTTCCTCTCATGTCGGCCTCTTTTCCTGATCTGGTCTCGTCTTCTGGCAGCTCTGCGCTTATGCGCACTAGGTTCCAGCTGTCCTTCTGCCTCGCTACTGTCTGCTTCAGAAGGCATCTGATAGCTGGCAGACAGCTCTGGCCTCATCTCTGCCTCAGATGCCGAGTCTTCTTCCGAGCTTTCTCTTAAGTGTAAAACTGCCCCAGGTCCCCCCCCCACACCACCAACCTCCTCACTATCTGAAGCAGCAGCCAGCTCTGCTGGTTGCTGCCGAGCCACAACAGTACTTTCCAGTGCACACATACATCCAACATGGAAACTCACCCCAAAATGCAACATTATTCTGTTATGTGGAAACAGATCAAGATGGCTCCTCTTGATACAGAAGAATTCCAGAAGCCATGCTCTTCATGATCTCCCTACCTTGTAGGGAGCAATTTGGCTCTCCAAGGTGTGACACCCAGTCAAAAATGTTACCATTTTTGATTACATGTCCAAAGTCCCATTGTCAAAAATAAGGAACGTTGTGATGGCCTGGTCTGAGTTTTGCAACCAAAATTATAAATCACAATTATTGGAGTTACAAAGAATTGTCCAGTAAGTAGTTCTGAAGGAACTGTGGTTAAGTTCTAAAGAGAAGGGCTTTCCATTTCTTTCCAACAAGTGAATCTACTCATTCAAGCTTGTACAGGTTTCTTCTACACTTTTAGCTCATGTTTCATATGACAAGTATTTTTCCTAATGCAATTTTTGTTTCTTGCTACCATTGCATGATGTAGCGCACAACTTCCTCTGAATAGGAGAAACAGGCCCAGCGGTAGCACTGTCTGTTAACTTTTGCATAACAATTTCCCAGTGTCGCTTTTAACTATTCAATTCGACTTCTGCAGCTTCTTAGAATTCCCTGCAATATAATTATCCTGATGGGAACGCAGGGAGATAATTGCTTTTAGAGGAAAGTTCTCTTTTGTTTCATGCTCATCTGGTTCCCACAAATGGAACAAGAGACCTTGAACAGCATAAATACTCATCCATGTGTCTCCAGTTATTTATTTACCAAGATAGACCTTGACAAATGTAATTTGTTCACTACAATTAAGAGGATGCACGATAATTCATTTAGACACAAAAAAACCGCCTAAAACAAGAAGACTGGAATTGGCAGCTCGCACTGCATCATGTGACATCACCAGCTGACTTTGACGATAACAGTTCCAATGTATGGAATGTAGACATGGATTAATATTTGAAGAGGAGAGACGTCGTTAAAAACAGGAGCAATTCTTTATAGGGACAATAATTATATGAATTAGATCTGTGAAACCCCGAGAACAAATACAGATAGTCCTCGTCTTACAATGGTGCATTTAGTGATGTTCAAAGTTACGACACTGAAAAAAATAACTTATGACCATTTTTCACTCTTACAACCGTTGCAGCATCCCCGTGGTCACGTGATCAAAATTCAGATGCTTGGCATCTGGTTCGTATTTATGAAGGTTGCAGGGTTTCAGAGTCTTGTGATCCCCTTTTACAACCTTCTGACCAGCAAAGTCCATTCAGATTCACTTAACAACTTAACGGGTTTCTAACTTAACAACTACAGAGATTCACTTTAACTATTGTGGCAAGCAAGGTCATAAAATGGGCAAAACTCACTTAACAAATTTGGAAGGTGCATTTTGTTCTCAATGGCAGTTGTAAGCCAAGGATTACCTATATGCCTTGAAACCTTTCTCCGCACACCCCACGCCCACCGGAGGACAGCAAGGAACAGCTCGGCTGGGTGCTTGCTTCAGCCCAGTTGAGCCGTTCTTTGCTCTCCTCCAGCGGGCGTGAGGGGCGGAAGCTTCCTCCCCACCCCACCCCCGTACCCACCGGAGGACAGGAGGGAATATCCTCCTGCCTAGCCAGTCCTTGTCCTCCAGCAGGTGTGAGGGGGGGAAGCTCAGAAGCTGCCCCCTCTGCTGCCTCCCCTTGATGCACCCTTTGATGTGACTGATAGTGGATTGGCCATGCCCACCCAGTCACAGGCCCGCCAAGCTCCACCCACCCAGTCACAGGCCCACCAAGCTCCGCCCACAGAACCAGTTGTTAAACAAATTGAAACCCACCCCTGGGATAATCAAATGGCAAAATTTGTCCATTTGTTTATATATAAGGTGTTGTGTGCTGCATTGCAGAAATGAAATTAATATTAACACTATTTTTTAGGAAAAGCAAAGTTTAAGCATTTCCTCTTATGTTTGTGTACCCAAATGAATTACTTGTCCAATTCAGCCTTTCTCTGCTTCTGAAATAGATATTACACAGCATGTACAAGTCATTCCCTTCCTGATCAGAAGGGACTAACTATTAAGTTAGTTGTAACTGCTATTATAGTCTTTCCCAAACCAACACCTTCAAGATGTATTGGACAATAACTTCCCAAATTAAGAAACCCGGACACCACAATCCATTCTATATGGAGGGCATGAACTAAAGAAACCATACTAAAAAAAGTGCTTTTCTCCTTGGAGAGAATTCTTATTCTTATTCTTTAATGGAACTAAATAGAAGTTTGAAAAACCAGAGACTACAGGAAAACTTGGTAGGAGTGACTTGTTATGGAGATAATGGACACAAAAGGAACACATGAACAAGAAAGATAAACGAATGTGATTGACTTTGCAATGATTGTAATGATTACTGCTGGGTAATTTTCATTAAATGCAACTCTTGAAACAAAGAGCCTCCAGTTACTCTGAGCTAGACATCTAATATTATAGAGGGCCAAAGCAATATTCATCTTGGATTTCTTGGCCTGTTTTCCCACCCCTTCTTCTTTTAACTTAGTGTGAAATCATTAGGGAAGAGAGAAAAGCAGAATAGATACATTCATTCCTTTTAATTGGTAGCATCAGGAACTATCTGTCTGGTAGTTTCCCATGGATCAAAAGTAAAAGATAAGTATCTTTAAAGTTGAGCATGACTTCTGGTGACTCCACACATACCCAAACTGCTTCTTGGCAGTACAATAATATAAATTGTGCCTTTTCCTAGGATGTTCTTTTGATTTTCCATTCTAGCCTATACCCCTGGTATTTCCTAGAGGTTGCCCTGCTTAGCTTTTTCAAGATGACAATAGTAATGATTGCAAGATAGGAAGACCTGTATTTTGTGTTCCATGCCTCAAACACACATGGATTGAGACTCTTTCCTAAAAGCACAGAGATATTTTATTTTATTTTATTTTATTTCCCGCCCCTTCTCCTGAAAGACTTTATTTGTCCAAACATTTTCAGATGCCCCAAAGCCTCTGGCAAGCCGCCACAATTTTGCAGTCCCGATAAAAGATAATAACTCACAGATGAACACGAACTCAGATAAACAAGAACACAGAGACCCGTTGGAGAGACTGAAGACCCAAACAGGAATACAAGGCAAACCACAATAGAAACAAGGCAAACCACTACACTCCAAATCTCTCAGTTGTTCTCTGTGGAAGTGTGTTTCCAACCACACCCCTTTTAACTCCCATGGGGTGTGGCCAATTACCGGTCAGCTGTAACTCTCCTCCATTGTTGCTGCCTTCTCAATTGCCTGAGTGTACTTGCATTAATCAGGGTCTCCTCTCCACTGCTATCAGAAGCCAAAGGCTCCTGCTAACTAGTGGACGGCCCAGCCACCAGCACAGTTTCAGCAGCCGGTTCCTCCCCTGGATCTGACTCTGACTCCAGATCTCCCTCGGAGTCAGAATCAGCTGCCAGATCCTCAGCACGCTGCCAAGCCACAACATTGCACATGGACTGGAGAATAAATGAAAGTATACAATGCCATCAAGTGATTAAAAGAATGGAAAAGGAAATGAGCTGGTCAAAGAGCAAGAAGAACTGATGGCAGGTGGACCAAGGCAATCATAGAATGGATCCCACTAGATTAAAAAGCATCCACAAAAGAGATCCAAAACGAGTTAATGATATCAACAAGTATTGTGGCCTAGTTGGCCCCCCAAAAAATGCTCAGGACTGTACTGGTTGGAAACATTTGGAAGAGGCCTTCATCCTGTAGTGGATAGACAATGGCTAAGATGATGGTGATGATGGTGATGATGGTGGTGGTGGTGGTGATGATGATGATGATGATGACGATGATTGGTAATGATTATTGGATGTATATCTTTATCTGGATATTGCTATCCATTGTCCAAGGAACAATGCACATATCACAGACAGACCACACGATAAATACAGTAAAATTTCATTATAATACTTAGAACTAGACTTCTTGCCTTTTCTTCAAGGAATTGTTCCCTTGACTTTGCAAGATGCAAGATACAAGATACAAACCCCAGAGAACATGCTTAGCCATTTAAAACAGCAACAAGAGGTTCCCAATCTTTTTGAATGGGATGCAAGTTTGATCAACCACAAAGTGAATTGCATTTGGCAATGGGTATTCCCCTCCACTGGCGCCTCCCCTGAACAGAGTTGTTATTTTGTCATGCTTATTTAAGCAGAAAGGGCATTATTGTACTGTAATAGTAGCTTACCCAAGGTGTAATAAGGGTTTAGGCAATATGCCGGAAAGGTTTGGGGAAATAAATAATGAGCGGTTGCCCTGCTAAATACAATCATGACAAATTTGCTAAGTGTTCAGTGAGATAAAACACAGCACTTTAAATGCCCAACAAATCAATACGAAACATCTACTGGGCTATTTATTGTGTAAGGAAGGGCAACCTTTTAAGGTTTATTTTTCTGGCAGAGTCCATACTGGATTCATTTTAAAATTGAAGGAGTTCTTAATCTATGAGGTTAATCTGACCACTTGGGCACTTTAGGGTCATTACAATCCTTGACATGTGGCCACTGTAAAGTACAAAAGATCTGGTCCACGTGTAAAAGTTCAATTAAACTGATTTATTGCTACTCATGCCTATTCACAGGAATCTTCTCAACTAACAGCCAGCACATGCTTAGAGTTAGATAAGGGTGAACAGGATTCAAGGGAAGGTTGGATTTAGTTTGGTTATGGCTACGTAGGGATTCTAAGATGATCTCTCTTTTAACTCCACCCACAGATTCTGCCACCCCTTCTCCTATAGCCGTTGATTGTTGCTAACCTTATCTGGACAACTCACAGGAAACTTTACTGGGATAAAGAGCTTCTTATAATATTAAGGCAACCTTTTGGATTGTTTGTCAAAAACAAAAGTGCATTAAATAAGGGAGTCAGTAATCACAGCAGGACAAGCATTTAAAAAATAAGTTGTCTTCATAATTAACTCAGGACTGGCATTTCTCAAAGATTTCTTTTCCAAAAGACAACTGGACTTTCTCGGGTTTTTTCCTTTGAAAATGTTTTGCTTCTCATCCAAGCTTCTTGGATGAGAAATGAAATATTTTCAAAGGAAAAAAAAACCAAAGACCACTTTGGAAAAAGCAGCTTTAAGACAACCATGACCTGGATGATTGAGAATCTCCACAAATAATCAGGAATGGAATGTTTTCTATTACATGTTACAAAAATCTTAAAGACATTATCTAGCCATTTTGAAGGGTTTAAAAAATTAATGTGTACATTTGCAATCACATGCCATTATGCTCCAAAGACATGTCCAAAGGGCAAATATAAAATTGGGATCAAATAAAAAGATTAACTCCACTGACCAAAGGATGCTTTGCTAATATGATGCCCTCCAAATATGTTGACCGTAGTGTTGGGAGAACAGAAGTAGGATGAAATCATATAAGCAATAGTGAAAAACAAGCAGTTCCCCTCTTCCTTTGTACCGACAGGGTGACATCACATGTAAAAAAGGGGAGGGGCTTGTGATATATTATTGCAACAGTTTTCATCATTCCGTCCAAAGCACCAAGCTCCTAAACTAACTCATAGCAAATATCATATTTTTCAGAGTATAAGAGCTCCAAAGTATAAGATGCACCTAGCTTTTGGGGAGAAAAAAGATCTGCCTCCATCTCCCAGCAATTTGCCTCCTTGCAGCAAACAGCAAACAGCCTGTTTCAGCACAGCCTGATTAGCACAAGCAGCTGATTGTTGGTTGGATCAGCCTCCCGACCATCAGCTGTTTCAGACTGCAGGGATTGATACAGCCTATTTCTGCCTCCACTCACCCCATTTCCGGCCTCCATATCCCGTTTTCAGCCTCCGCACGCCCTGTTTTCACCCTGTTCTGGGCAGTGGGGATCAGAACAGGCAGAAAATGGGGTGCACAGAGGCTGAAAATGGGGTGCGCAGAGGCTGAAAATGGGATGCAGAGGCCAAAAAAGGGGTGCAGCCTGAAACAGCTGATGTTTTGGGAAGTGGATCCAACCGACAATCAGCTGCTTGTGCTAATCAGGCTGTGCTGAAGCTGACCGGGCTTTTTGCTGTTTGCTGCAAGGAGGCAAATTGCTGGGAGGCAGAGGTTGATGGGTCTGGGCTGGAGGGTGGGCAGGGCTTCAGCAACATTTGCTGTATAAGACACACAGACATTTCCACCCACTTTTGGGGGTGGAAAAGGTACAACTTACACTCCAAAAGATATGGCATATACTGCTTCACAGTGCTTTTACAGCTCTCTCTAAGCAGTTTACAAAGTCAGCCTATTGCCCCCAAGAATCTGGGTTCTCATTTTATCAGCCTCGGAAGGATGGAAGACTGAGTCAACCTTGAGCCTGGTGAGATTCGAAGTGCCAAACTGCAGGCAGCCGGCAGCCAGCAGCCAGCAGAAGTAGTTTGCAGTACTGCATTCTAACCACTATGCAACCACAGCTCTAGATATTTCAGCTCTGTTCATTATTCTGCTAAATTAACATCAAAATAGCTGCCCATCTATAAGCTCAATATAAATTTGGAAAACTGTTCACTGACTTGAGACATGAAGCTGTAATGCCTACCATTGTTAAGGGGAGACACAGACTGTTGGGAGAAGAGATACCCACTTGGTTTGTGCTGAAATCAACAGGATTTTGTTTAGTTATGTCATATTTTGCATTGATTTCAGGGAGTGGGGGGGACTGCAACTGCTTAAAAGTCTTCCAAAGGCAGTAGCGCATGTCAAGTAGGTCTGCCATCTCTGCTAGACTCAGCTCTTTAAGGCATGGATCCATTTATTTAACACATTAAAACTGCCCAGTAATGATTACTTGCTTCGTATGACATTGATTTGTAAGTAAACATTAGCAGCAAGCAGCATCTTCTGAATTCTCCACCTGAAAAAAAAAGAAGCTTGAGCATAAAACATGAGCACCTTCATGGAGGCTAAGAGATGTCATCACAGCCCTGATGAGCCCTTCCAAGGAGCTTTGAATACTTTTCTAAGCATGAAGTGAGAATTCCTTTTGCACCATCTAGTGGATAAAATTCAGAATTAGCCTTTCATTTCTCCCTCTGGTTCCAGTTACGCTTCTCGTTTTGAAAACTCGAGATTTCTCCGATGATGGAAGCTTGTAGGTGACTTTCAATGGTGCAACCATCCCTGTCTCGTTTCCCAAGTTTTGTACAAGGAGGATCCAGAGTTTGTCACCTTCTAGGTTCAACTCTCCTTCATTTCCTCTGGCCTCTGCAGAATTAACAAGGAATGCGATGGACAGCTGTACAAGGCCGTTGGGTTGGATGTGTTCAAAGTCTTCCATTTGGAAGGACAGATGAAAACAATCCCTCACTTATCCACTGCAAGAAATTTGTTCAAGGGCTTGTAGTTGGGGGGGGGAGTATATTTGGCAGCTGTTTGGTTTTACCAGAGTTGGGGGGTGGTGGGAGGGGGTTGGTTCTAAAAGAAGGTAAGGAAGAAAAGTAGAGAAAGAGCTGTATGTTTGTCACTACTTATCTTTCATGGTCACTGGGCTTGCAGTTAGATAATTGCCTCTTGATAATTGCTCAACGCTAGATAAGAGCTGAAGTAAGGCAGTTGGTTTTATTGGCCTTAACATAAGATCCGTCAAGCAGAAGATTAAAGGGGAGGCCCACTGGCAATAGGATCCAGGGTAAAATACACAAATTGCCAGTTGCTAATTAGTCCCCACTTTGCATCATAGCCACAGTCTCTTTATTTTTTTACTTTTTTTTTTTTACATAAAGAAAGAAAATAAAGGAACTAAAAACTGAAGAGAGAAAATAAGTTTAGGCAGATCAGCAGAAGCATGCTGCAAAACTTTTCCTGGGTTTTACTATTTAAAACGGCGAAGAGAGGGCAGGGGCTAATTTTGATTACCATTCAGCTGTAATATTTTCACAAAAGAACCTCCAGGATCTAAACATCTTTGGCTATAGTTGCATAAAATGAAGATGCTTTGGGATGATCATCAACTCATGGTCAAGGAGTTCTAGCTCTGTTCTGACTGGGGCTGATGGACACTTGCATGCAAAACTTGAAGGGTCACCTAGTCTCTGCAAATGTGTAGCGTTTCAAGTTTCAAGACCAAAAAGGTGGTGTGGTGTACACAGGAACAATTGTAGCACCCTTCTGCAGTTATAATAGCCACAACTTTGTGTGGTGTTGTACAGCTGCCTTCCACATTTGTCATGTCATCCCAGGAAAGTGTGTTAGAATGTAGAACTTAAAACGTAGAATGTAAAACTTAGAATGTAGAACATGAAACATAGCACTTTAGAACATGAAATACGGAACATGGAACATGGAACTTGGAAGATAGAACAAGAGAGTTGGACCTAGCAGGGAGTTTGATTTACTGAGTCGAAGATCAATAGCACCTTCTCATACAGCAAGCATCACCTTGCCTTGAAATCTTCAGTTATGTAGAGACCTGTCAATGATAGATGGCTGTCCATTATTTCAACTATAGCTAGTCCTCAACTTACAATAGTGTATTGAGTGACTCTTCA
The DNA here is from genome assembly GCA_032468015.1 of Mimophis mahfalensis. NCBI lineage: Eukaryota > Metazoa > Chordata > Lepidosauria > Squamata > Mimophis > Mimophis mahfalensis. The sequence continues at coordinate 255,419 of JANHFR010004110.1, forward strand.
AAGTTATAATGGCACTGAAAAAAGCGAAGTATGACTGCTTTCCACCTATGACCATTACGGCATCTCTATGGTCACATGATCAAAAATCTGGATGCTTGGCAATTGGTCCATATTTATTATGGTTGCAGTGTCCCAGGGTCATGTGATTTCCTTTTGCAACAAGAAAAGTCAATGCAGAAGCCAGTTTCATTTAACTACCATGTTACTAACTTAACAACTGCAATGATTCACCTAACAAATGTGGCAAGAAAGATTGCAAAATGGGGCAAAACTCTCTTAATAAGTGTCTCATTTAACAACATAAATTTTGGACTCAGTTGTAAGTCAACGACTACCTATATTGCACTGTACATTTTGTTATTATGCAGAATATGAAACTGGAATCTACTGCATACAAAGCATGTGCCATGGCTGTTTCCCTCAAAAGTAGTGTTGCTCAACTTGGGAAAATTTAAAATGTCTGGACTTCAACTCCCAGAATTCTTCCAGCAAGTTGGCTAGGGAATTCTGGGAACTGAAATCCACGCATCTTAAAGAACAGGTTGATAATATTTTTTAAAAATTAAAAACTTGAGCTTTTTTGAGGCTGTTAATTTTCAGTGAGCACATTCACTTCACATCTATTCATTCCTGCAAATTTCCTTTGTTAGAACCAACTATGCACAGCATTTAAGCTCATAGATATTACACCACACACCCAACACCTACAATATATCCTCCAACAGAATTTCTTGATCTTTAGTACCCTAATAAATACTTCCCATCAAGAAAAGCTTTACTACTACAGCAGGGCTGTCAAACTCCTGGCCCATGGGCCGGATGCATCACACACTGGGCGTGCCCATGCGTGGTTTAGTGAAGGGGGGGAAGTCCTGATACCTCACACAATGACATGAGTTTGACACCCCTGTACAGATCTTAGATGCTTAAGAATAATTCTGGAATCAATTAAATAGTCATTGGCTTGTAGTAGGCCTGCCCTGCACCCTATTTGACCCTCTTAGTTGAGCAAAACATAAATACCAAAACTCTGGGTAGCTGGCAGTGGTTCTAGTTCTGCAGTCTTGGGAAGCAAAACTTTGATAGAGTCCATGATAGGTCTCAACAAATGGTTGTCTAGCTTGGCAGATTGCAAACAGCTGTAGGCTCACAGTAACTAGGCTACATTATCTGCATTTCATGGAAGTGATAATAACTGCAATTTATAAATTCAACCATATTTTGCATTTCATAGTTATTGTTTCTTACATTATGAATATTTGTTACTTTAATTGAATGTATGATTTGATTCTGAACACAAATACTTAGGATCATGAGTACCTCATTATGGGAAGAAATTGGTAAAACTCTTTTTAGGAATCGAAAGTCAAATCATGAGAACTCATTGATGGATTTTCTATTGAATCTGGTAATCTTTGCTAGTTTGCTAAAACGTTGTTTAACAATGACTATTTGGTTACAAGTGTCTCTAATTCTCACTATAGAAAATAATTTTTAAAAAGGTTGCAATCTTATTGCTATTCACATAAAATTTCCCCCTCCGAAATCAAGTTGGATTTATTTCTAAGTAAACATAGGTGGTATCGGAAATTTACTTCTAAAGGTTTCAATTTCATTCTTGTTTCAAGCTCTGGTGATGATGCCAAAATTAAATTTCTAGGAACTCCCACTTCATACAAGTCTGAGAGCTATCCTTCAGTAAATGCGAGCTGCTTAAATGGCTTGCAATTACTACCTTTCTATGTATGTTCTTTAATCCAGCTTTTAAAATTACAAGTAGCACAAAAGGTTATAAATGTTCTGTTTATCTATTGTTGAAAGCATATCGCATCAATAAAACTTTTAAAAGAAAGAAAAAGGTAGTTTTATTCCCAGCCCTTCCAGTCATTTCTGAGATATAACCAAAGAGACTTACTTTATTGACAAAGTTCATTAGGTACTCGGGCAGAAATAATATTAAACTCAAATTCAAATAAGGAACTAGACAAGGCATGTTTGGTGGATGTTTCACTTAAGATCCCAAGAACAATAATCATATATCAAATGATTTACTACTTCTCCAAAAGGTACTACCACTATGTTTGCATAGATCTTTTCTCAGAGAGATTAAACAGTTAGATAATCAAGAGAAGACTGTTTCTGCTAAGCTGAAGACCAGAAATCACAGGTTGCTGCTATCCCCTGCAAGTGGAGAAACGTTTACATGACAATTGCTGATTATTCCCAATAGACCATGCTCTAAAAAGTCACTTTGCTGCCTACATAAAAGAGAAAAGCTTTCCTAAGAGGTGGGTGGGAAGAGGAAAAGAAGGGAGACATTGAGACACCAGGGTTCAAGTAAAGTTTTATGAAGACAGTTAAAGTGCACACAGCTTGTAAAAAGCTTTAAAATTACAACAGGCTGTAGCCAATAGAGAGTCATCTTCTAAATGTATACTATAAGGATACACTGTAGAGTTTATGAGATGGTTAACAATGCCAACAGGTGATTGAATAGCTTTTCCAAGGACCAGATGAGAATCCTTATTCCACAAAACAGCATGAATTAAATAATAATAATAACATGAATCTATATCTATAAAAGAGAAGTGTTTGGTGTCGGTGTTTGGGGGTATGTCCCAAATAGGCTCTTTCATCCATGCACCAAAATGGCCCAAACTTCACAGGTACCTACTTTGAACTCTGGAGATGAGCACTGGGGTGTGTGTGTGTGTGTGTGTGTGTGTCAGGAATGCAGTTGACCAGTCTTTGTCTCTGAAAAAGGGTGCCGAAATGGACACCCCAACACCTCTACAGGAGAAAACCTGTACTGAGCACATGCAGAAGGTTACCAGGCAAGGCATGCAAATTGGAGGCTCTCCAGCCAATAGAAGCAAGGCATGCAAATCAGGCAAAGAACACTGGGAATTGTAGGCATTCCCTGCTTAGGCCAAAAATACCCGGGCAAAGCCAGGTTATCGGCTAGTCTCTTATATTTAGACCTTCCCTTTGGATTCTGCTCTTAGTAGAAAGCACTAAGACTTGGTATAAAGGACTGGGAAGATTGGATGGTTCACAGTGGGTATTAAAAGAGATTTAATTGATTAGTCCTACTTATAGATAACCAAAGCTTTGGAGTGGTAGAACTTATGTTTTTCTGATACTATATGAACCCTATAGGATTAACTGCTTTATTTGTTATATTTATATCCCACTACAATCATTATGATTCTTGGAAGATGGATTGCGCATTGGTAATATATTTCATGCAGAGAAGAATACAGCAGATGGGGGGTCAAGAAGAACTAAAACGAGTCAAGGCAGAACCTTGGATGTGGGTCAGGTCCCAACTAAAATGATGGACTTAAAACCTAGTTTCCTGGGGCCTATTATCAAGTGCCCCAAGTTGAATTTGGCTGATACTAAAAATCAGGGTATTTATCAGTTGGATGAGGATTAAAGGGGAATCCCAAGAGCTATATACTAGACAGGAGAGGAAAGAATGGGGAGGGGGCGAATCCCAGAAAGAGGCAACATCTTCCAATTCCATAACACTACTAATATATCACGCAGTCGTATCAGGAAGTAAGTTTGACTACAGAAAGAAAGACTTTTCCTCCCCCCCCCCCAAGATCAAATAACAGCCAAGATACTCATGTATACTTTGTTTTCACGTCACTGTGTTAGGCTTGTATTTGTGATCCCATTATGTTGCATAACAAATCCCTTTGGAACATGGATTCCAAAAGCTGAAAATGTTTAGAATCTAATCCCAAAAAACCAAGAAGAACTGGAATCTCTCTAAAGTTGAAGATGTATAAACAGTCGGATGGCTTGGATAAAACAATTGAACTGGTGTCATTCTTTATAAAACAAACAGGCTGGGGAAAATACTGCATTACCGTATATACTCGAATATAAGCCGACCCGAGTATAAGCCAAAGTACCTAATTTGAGGCCTGGAAACTGGAAAAGTTAATTGACTCGAGTATAAGCCGAGGATGGAAAAGGCAGCAGC
>JANHFR010004110.1:310101-321529 GCA_032468015.1 Mimophis mahfalensis
TGCCCTGTACACCGCCCTGAGTCCTTCGGGAGAAGGGCGGTATATAAATTTAACTAACAAACAAACAAACAAACAAATAAATAAATAAATAAATAAATAAATAAATAAATAAATTTACAGCTGTCCAGACTGAACAGGATCAGTTGTGGGAGCAACTGTCCATCTTGTCCATTGTTTCTTTTCTTCCCCGGTCTTCTTCCTCCACCAATGCTTCAGCAACATCTAAGAGCCCCGATTACCAATCCTTCCTGACACTCTTATTTGCCTAAACAAGCTAGCTGCTGGCAGAATGGGACAAAATTCCGGCAGTGCCTGGTCGCCCTGCTTGCCACCGCTTTTTCTTCTATCATCTTCTCTCTACCCCAACACCACTAGCAGAAAATAGAACAGGGGGGGGGGGGGAAACCTTCCTCGACTCTCTTCCAATTTTGCTGCTTGTCATGTTAGATTTACTACATGCAACACTTGTCTTCAACACTGGGCATTGTATTTTGGATACAACAGACTTCAGTGGTAGGGTCCAAAGTAGGAAGCATTCCGGTGAGTGGGTGATGACAGCTTGGCCAGATAAAGCAAGTGTGTGATCGGACAGGGCTCCTGCTTTTTGACTACCTCAAATTTGCTTATGACCCACCCTTGAGAACCCCAGGCTTAAAACATAATTTGAGAAATTGTAGATTTCTAGTTAGTCACAAGTAACAACATTTAGAAAAATAATTAGCATTTATATTGGTCTGTAAAATATTCCTGTTCCTCAAATCCCCATTTTTTCCCTTCAAGAGAACCTCAATATGCCCTCATATTTCTACAAAGAACACTTTTGATCTTACCTATTTTATAACCATAAAATCCAAATCACATAAGAAATTTCAGTCTTCATTATACTGCACTGGCTAGATATCTAATCCCAGCTTTGTGGTGTTAACATGTAGCTAAACAACCATTTCAACTTGTGAAATAGGCAGACTATACCTTTTTTTTGCATACATGCCAAAGTCTACTAAATTATCATGCTAGGTTTTAGCATGCAGCTGACAAATTGTCCTGAACTTCACAACTATTATGAATAATGCCAATATTCCAGTATGCCAGTGTTTAATACTACCAACAAATCACAATTGTGTTTCTCCCCTTATTTTTTAAAGAGGATTTTATAAACAATGATAATGTTTTGTCTTTTTTCATAACTGTAACTTTATAACTTGTTCATAACTGTAACATTATTTCAACTGCTCTTTTTAAATGAAGTTTCAGATATTAAGGATGTAACTATTTTTAAACTATCTAAAAAAATTTACTTCATTTGCAGATTAAGTAACGGGGCAAAATTAAATGGGTTGCAAGAGGTTATATGGTACTTCAGTGAAAGAGCCAGAAGAGATATTATCCATTACTTTTGATATTAAATATCTTTGGTGATGTCTGCTTGCATTCTGTAGTAATAGTAGCAGTATTACTAGTAATAGTAACTGAAACTGTATTTTTTCATCATCTTAATAAGTTTCAGTAGATGAAAAAGTCTTACAATAAATATGCACCACACCATCATTTTTATTTCAGATAGATGAGACCAAATCAGCAACATTTAACTGAATTCTGCTATTTCAACCACACTCATAGAATACAGGAATGGAAGAAATTATAAATATGGTTATGACTATAAATACTTATAATTAAAAATGTACATAAAAAGATATGTTGCAAATCATTCTGGCAATTATTTTTGATGAGAAAGAAAGCCATAATCATATTTATTTAAAAAATTATTTCCCATAAATTAATGTTTTGATCAAGTCATAAATTTATAAAAATAAAATGGCCTTCTCTAATGTTAGAGAAAACATCTGACAATCTTATTTTTTTCATCTCTTAGTCTAGGACTGTATTGTGAATGCAAATTTATTTATTAATTTGTTTTTTGTCCCTATCCCTTTGACAAAGTATCTTATTAAAGATATTTTTTTTAAAGTATCACTAGAGGTTTACTATTCAGCTTCAGTATCATGTTTTATATAAAAAATATTTTGCATTTTATCAAAGAACTATATAAGTACATTGTCTTTTCTCTAGTGTTCTATTGACTAGTCTTTCCAAACATGCAAATCTTGAACCTTTTTCAACAAAAGTTCATCTTGAAAAAGATTTCTGCATGAAATTTTGCAGAGACATGGTATGAAAGGGTTTTTGCAGCAGAATTTGAATAAAAATTGCCAGGCAGCTCAAAACCAAAAAAGACACATGGAGTTATTTCTGAACATAGTATTATTTACTGTTCCTCACATATAGACAGAAATCTTGCCAAACTAAAGCGACTATTTACAACAGTATAGTTAACTCTGAGAATAGCTATGGAGGGCCCTATCTTACTCCTCTACCGCCCAACCAACCATTTCATACTTTGCTGCCTCTTTCACTCTGGAATTCAACACCTCCCTCCTGGGAATCCAGACTACATTCACTACAGATTTATTTTTAAATATATTCGAAGTCATATTCCCAAGTACAGTAATGACTTTAACAATAATCAGGTTAAACTGTTAAGTTTCTTTAAAGCCCTACATAACTTAAAACCATTTTATTTGGACTACCTCTGCCCAATCCAGCCAATCCACTAGAGCAGGAAGGCAGGGCATGTTGTGGGTCCAACTCTCAAGGAAGTACATTCATCCAGATAGGAGATTGGCTTCCACCCTGTTGCTTTTCCAAAAAGCCTTGGAGCCTGTCAAGTAGCTTATTCAATTCTGTTGTTGTCACCACAGGAGTAGGGAGAGGATACGTGTATTTATTAAATGTATATACCTCTGTCTTAATGTTTGGGGTGACTTTAGACTGATTTTTTTAATGGTAGATTTTTAATGTTGTACACCACCCAGAGTCTACTATAGCTTACACTACATGTAAGCTAGGTGGTTATATAAATTTGTTTAATAAATATTCTAGGATAACCTAACTATTCAACAAACCCAAGAAAGATTCCATGAACTTAAACCAAATAGAAGTGTCATACAAAAAGTTATATGGAGGTTTCTTTATGGTATTTTCATTGTTATTTGTTCCTAATGAAACAGGCATTCGGTACACATGAAGATGAATGAAATTTACCATTTCTATTGTTTAGTTTTTTAATTTAACATGTCAGTCATCTGTCCTTTAACTTAGTCTAGCTGGACAAACTAGGTTTGAGTTCCAGAAGAGTCCATGTGAGATACCCACCAAGCAGAGCATCTCATTCTGAGTTATAGTTCCCAAATACAAAAATTCTCACCTACTGTACCTGTGTAACTTCCATTAAAGCTTGGATAGCCTCAGCTTAGCTTGATTAGTTCCATCTTTATATTTATACTTATTGATACTTTTCCACCATCATTCAGTTCACATACAGCCATCTTTTGTTTAGGAAATCATCTTTAATGGTGCTATTAATGGTTTATTTTGCCATTTTGGTTAAGAATCATAGCTTGAGAACCGTATCTGCTATCTTTTTATGAATTTTCACTCTCTACTATTCCATAGAATGTTATGTCCTTAGACCAACTCTTCTGCCTCTATGACTTAGTTTGAGTGGGTCACATGTATTCTATGTTTCATGCCCATACTTTTACACATTTTTATTTTTGAGAGACAGTGCCTCTGAGTCAGATTTTGGCTCCCAATGGCTTCCTGAATAAGTCTCTACAATTTTCTTGGCAAAATGTCAGAAGCGGTTTGCCTTTGCCTTTTTCCTGCAAGAGTGTGATAGGCCCAAGGCTACTTAGCTGGCTTTGTGCCTAAAGTAGGACTAGAACTCAGTCTCCCAGTTTCTAGTCTGATATCTTAACTACTACACCAAACTGGTTCTTTGTGTAAATAGTACAAAGCTGCATAACAACATGACACTATAAAATAACGATAACAATTCTGTAACATACAGATACATAGATCTGTAACAGATACATAGATACAGATTTCATAATAACAGATGATACAAAACCTATTATGGTAACCCAATTATTTGGTTTCTCCCGTAATGTTCATATATATTCAAACTGTATAGCTTTATAAATGCATATATTATTGTTTGTATTTATGTGATTTTGCCTGTACTGACGTTTTCTATATAATATCTAGATGCCTAATTTAGACTAAAGCCCTATTAAACTTGATTGTTTTCTTATAGATAAATAAAATTGCACCCATAAGATAATTGGCACTTCTAGAAAGTTTATGAAAAGTGTGCAAACTAAAAATGAAAACACCAGCTGCTACATGTCATGGAGAACTTTCTGTTCTTGTCGTCACCCTTTGGTGGATCTTAAAGACCTTCGAAGTTGAGAAAAAGGGATTAATTCTTATCTCTCTTTCTCTTCAGGATGAATCAGTACAGCTGTCTTTCAGCTTAACTATCCTCATTGTTAAAGACATTATAGGAAAAAATTGCAAAATTAAAGAGAAAAACAGTGACTAACAGATCTCTGTTGGCTAAAGACAAGCTAAAGCAAATTCAGCTATTTGTTTTTTGTCATAGCCAGTCACTCTCTCAGCTCAACTCACCTCGTAGAGTTGTAGGGAAAAATAGGAGGAGAAAAGTCTATTGGATATGTTTGCCACCCTGACTTATTTGTGAAACTAATAAAGGTGGGAAATAAATAAATAAATCACATCTTGCCCATCTTTTGGTTTGTAAAACCGTAATTACTCCAGTTTTCAGAGGACAAAAGATCGCCAACAAAAATCAATCAAATCAAGATGCTGTTAGCCACTGGACCACTTTCTTATGTTTATTTTTCAATGTGTATGGCTTTCAACACACATGAAAATTCATGTAAATCCTCCAATATAAGTGGCAGGATGCAAGTTGCACTACTCATTACATGATATGAGCATTAAAACAGAAGGCCAGAAATTAAATATCTGTTCAATATACTTGATTACTTTTTTAAGACCCGGGAGAAAAAAACATACACTGATAAAGCCACCTAAAAAGCAGAGTCTGGAGAAGGTCTCATATCAAGTTGAATGAGATGACAGATGTTGAAAATGCAATCTCTCTTCCATCAGCATAATGCAACCATTTGTCTCTGCCTTTTTTCTGTAGCTGCTCTGTCACAGAACAAGCACAAATGCTTTCATTGAGTAGCCTAGGGAATTTTAGATACCAATGGGCTTTACCCATGAATGAATTAAACCAGAAAAGCCTCCGTATGGAATACTTTAGGGTAACATTAATCTTTTCTTCTTAGTGTACTGCATTTTAATGTTTTCTAATTGATGTGTCCAAAGCAACTGCATGGAGTCTGAAAGCTTTATGGTCTAAGGACAGCACATCAGCACTAAACCATCCAGATCCTAATCTCAACTTCTGGGAAAAATGATGTCAGCTATAAACCAAAGGCAATCTACAAGTTACAAACTGCCACTGAATCTTCCAGCATTTTTGGAAAACCAAAAGCGCTGGTTCTTCAAAATCCCAACACCTCAAAAGATAAGCATCAAATGCTACTGAAAGCCCACAGATTATTTATAAACACACACACACATGAAAATATGCACAGCTGGAAGGGCATTTCAAAACTTGGATGTATTTTCTCAAAACATTCAGCCGTTAATTATCAAGTATTAGAGCTGATTTGCTAAATGAAAACTAAACTACTTTTAGATATCCTGTTATAGCCACTTCTCCCAGAGCCTCCAAAAATTCTGTTTAAGGTAATTTCATTGTAAGTAAAATGCATAGTAAACAAGACTCAAAACATTTAGAATCAGAATTAGAATTTATTGAACTTATATGCCGCCCTTCTCCCAAGGGACTCAGGGCAGCGAACAACGATAAAAACACAAAATACAAATAATAAAAACACATTAAATCCAAAAGTTCAATAAATGATTAAAAGTTAAATTTAAATAGGCAACTAACCAATTAAAATAATTTTAAAAACCCCACTCAGTCCAGGCTGGCCATCCGAAACAACCACGTCTTCAAGTCACGGCAGAAGGAGGGGAGGTCAGGGGACATCCGGAGCTCAAGGGGCATCTGATTCCAGAGGGTCAGAGCGCCCATAGAGAAGGCCTTCCCCGTGGGTGTCGCCAGCCAACATTGTCTGGCTGATGGCCATTTGGCCATTTGGAAGACAATTACAGCATCAACTTAGACTTCAACTGAACTCAGAGTAGCTTAGCTTATTTGCTGGTTTTACATAGCTAGTTATTAGATTCTTACATCCTAAAAGTCAACCCTTTAAGAACCAAAGCCTTTTTCCAGACAGGGAAAGTCTGGCCACTACATCAGATCATTGCCTTGATAAATTCTTGTAATGCTCTGTATGAAGAGCTACCTTTAATAGCAGTCTGAGAAATGCAGTTAACTAAGCATATAGCTGAGAGGCTCTGACCAAGGATGTTAAGGTTAAAATCTTATAGCAAAATGCTGTATTAGCCCCATTCATCTCCAAGTTGAATCATACTCCAGATTTTCTGTTTCTTACTCCAATGATTTTTTGTAGATCAATAGTACCCAAACTTTCTGGCTCTTCAGACCAGTGGCTGCAGGACCAGGAGTGGGGGAAATGTTTGTGTGCTCCTGCCTCTTGCGCAGCCCGGAACCAGTCCATGAACCAGCGGAGTGGTTGGGAACCCCTGTTCTATGCTGTCTTAGCATAGTTTTTTTTTCTGAAAAGCATTGCTTGACTGTTAGGCTTTCCTGCATCTGTTCACTTGAGCACAAGGATCTTCAGCTGATGATTTGGGGGTTTCCTTTTAATTCAGCTGCTTTCTGGGGTTCAACAAAGCACAACTGGAAAGAGAATTCCAAATTGTGTTCTGGAAACATAATGGCATCTCCAGGACTCACCCATCACCTATTTCCAGCTTTTAGGGAGGCAGGACTTCCTGACTGGTCATAAATTAATAAATTTATCCTGTCATTTAGCTCATTTTTTAAAAAAATCCCATTTATATCCCTCCCTTCTCCGAAGACTCAGGGCGGCTTACAATCTAAGAGCACAACTCATTGTGCTCAGCAACATCACATCATTTATAACTGATGTGATTCTTATTATGCTGCCATTCTTAAATTTATATATTTCTATGGATTTATTGTACTACTTGTTTCACTAGCTTCAGTGACATTTATGTTGAGAACTGGAGAAGATTCCTTCAATAAATAAAAAAAAAAGAAAATGAAAACTGAAATCAAATCTGTTCAATGTTTTCAAGTCTTTTTCTTGTATGGTTTAATCCTATTTAAAACTCAAAAACACTAAGTTTTATGTGAGAGATTAAAGTCGTTAATGAAAGACTTTATAAGGACATGAACAATTTTCATGAAATAGTTAAATGCTATTGCTCATGCATAACAAGTTAATGAATTATGACACATATTTCTCTTGGAAAATAAATCACAATGCTTGAAAAGAATTATGAACAATAAATGAATGAATCACTTCTAAGGTACAGCCAGAGACCAGCAGCACAAAACAATTCAGAAGAACAAAGAATGCAAACAGTACAAAACATAATGCAACATACAACGTAAGATATAAATACAATATAAAAGCAAAAGGTTGTATGCAACTGGGCAGAGAGATGGAATACCAGCTTAGCTGTTGTTTTTTTATTATCTGTTCCTGAACTGTACAGTACAAATTTTTGCTGTATTACCGGTATATGTATACAAGACTACCTATGATAAGTAAATGAGGAAGAAATTTATCTGATTGGCCTCAGAGAGTTTACCAAAAGAGGCACAAGTATGTTGCATAGATCCCTATAAAAATGGCAGCACAGATGAATACAGATAGTCTTCAGCTTACAACGGTTCATTTAGTGAACACAAATTTACATTGCTGAAAGAGACTTATGACCTTTTTTCACACTTAAAATGACTATAGGATCCCCATGGTCACATGACCAAAATTCAGATGGTTTGCAATTGATTCATATTGATGACAGTTAGAAGGCCCCAGACTCACATAATCAGCCTTCGAGAACTTCTGACAAGCAAAGTCAATGGCGGAAGCCAGATTCACTTAACAACCATGTTACTAACTTTAACAACTGCAGTGATTCACCTAACTGTAGCAAGAAAGGTCGTAAAACGGGGCAAAACTCACTTAACTAATGTTTCACTTAGCAGCATAAATTCTAGATTCAACTGTGGTCGCAAGTCGAGGACCTGTAGTATGCCAGCCTTTTTAATCACACCGAACCTTAAGAACAAGTATAGCCCTCATAAGGGATCCTGGTAAATCTTCTTTCCAGTGCAGTTGGGGATAATAAACCAAGTCTGAGGCAAAGGATAGACTGTTCAGTGACAGTAAGACATTTGGTGGGCTGCAGACTTGGATTCCATCTCCAGGACATTGTTAGTGACTACATTTAATTTACTTTGCCATTCAATGTCCAGAATTCTCTATTTGAAAGAATGAACAGATTCACACTAGCTTGTTGATAGCATGTGGACCTTCAAAACCTTTGAGAAAAACCACCAGGAAGCAGTTCAGTTTCTTTTTCTAGAACAAATGAAAGCTATAAAGGACTATTAAAGAAGTCAGACAGACTGGACTGAAGTTAAATTTTAACTGGAGATCAAAGCATCTGCAGTAAAAGCCAGCCTCTTGCCACAAGGCAGTGTAAAGATATGTATTTGAGGAACTGAAGTACTCCCTTAGCATCTTGGAACGTTCTGCTTTCTAAAGGAAAATAAGGGCCATGAACTTGATGGAGCTCTATGCAAAAATTGAGAGCAACAACTTAGTCCAAAACAGTTTGGTAGAGCAAGCAGAAAACTTCCTCCTTTCAAACAGAAGAATATTAAGATATTAACAGCACTCCTCTTATCTAGAAATTACAGAGGAATATTTACTGTTATGGTGTTTACCTGAATTTAAGATACCCTGCCCTGCAAACCAATTGTAGACAGGTAAAAATATTATAAACCTAGACTAATTTCCTATATAATACTGAGCAATTCTCCTCTGTCATTCTAGCTTATCAAATCCAGCTGAAATCCATTTCCCGATTTTAATATAGACATAGTACAGAATAGGTGCACAAGCTTTTCCTCCGGTCTCCCAAGGTAATATGAGGGCATTTTAGCAATCAATTTTAATCTGTTTGTGAGGGCGTGTTTTGTTATAATTAATTTTAATTTTTGTGCTTTGTGTTTTTAATGCCCTGTAAACCGCCTTGAGTCCTCCGAGAGAAGGGCGGTATAAAAATCCAAACAAACAAACAAACAAACAAATAAATAATATCCATCAACCATTACAGCACTGGTTTCCAACCTTTTGGGCATCAGGGATCAGTTACACGGAGAGCGGTTTTTCCACGGACCGGAGGGGGCATGGTTTCGCATGCTGCCTGCATCTTGTGGATGGGGCTTCGCTTGATTGTGTGACCCAGGGTTGGTAAATGTGCTTATAATTCAGATGGACTATCCTGTTGCATACAGAAAACTTAAGTTTATTGTGAGTTTTCTCTTATTTAAAATTCAAATAAAGTCAAACATATGAATGTCAACAGTAATGTACAGATCTGAAGCTTTCCTTAAAAGTGAAAGTTTTCCCCATTAGGGTGCAGTTTTCCTCATTAATTTTGATGATAAAAATAGCATTTTCTGGCGAAAAAATACATGGGATTTCTGAATGCAGGTACCTGGGGAAAAAATAAACATTACTATCTACTAGACATCCTTCAGTCTCGAAAGACTATGGTATCATGCTCTGAACTGAGGTTCTGGAACAGCGTCTAGTGTGGCTGAAAAGGCCAATTTGAGAGTGATAACCCTTCCACACGAGGGCAGAAATAGTCTGTCCCCTGCCTAGCTTCCTGGTTTTGCTGGTGTCGGGACTGTCTCTTTGCCTCAGTCTGTTGAGCAAGTGTCTCTTTGAATTGGGAGATGCTGTGACGCACAGCCTGCTTCCAAGCTGATCGCTCAGAATTACTATCTACAGTTCTTCAAATAACAAATTCAGCAGTCACATGGGCCTATGCTGCTTATCAACCAGGTAGATAAGCAGCATATAGGAAACTCTCTCTTCTAGTATTTTCTTCTCCTAATTTGTAGCTTCCCTGCCCCAGAAATCAATAAGCAGACATGTTATGATTCTTCATGATGAATGCTAGAAATATATTATACAAGTAGACAGAGATAACTGAATGAGATACCTGAAAATAGATGACTGAATATATTTTGGACAGCCAGTTTGGACCATTGGTTAAAATACCAGGCCAAAAAGTAGGAGATTGTAAATTATAGTCCTACCGTAGGTATGAAAATCTAAGCTAGGTGACTTTGAGCCAACTTCTCTTTCAGCCTACAGTGTCAAGATTGCTTGACAAACCAGTTAGTCAATTCCTGTTGCAACCAATGGATTAAAACCTATGGTAGTTGATTGTAAATCCCAGACTTGTAGGAAAAACAGTAGCGGAACCTGCACTTAAGGGGAAAATGCTAGCAAGACCTGCACTAGCTAGGAAAAGGGAATGAATAACTATAGATATGTGGAAGAGGATGATGCATTCAAAATATATAAACTCATGTGCTAATTTTAGATTTTTACAAGACACCAAAATGATCTAGAAAAGTGAGAAGATTTAACATGTTTAGACTAAATTAATATGTTCATGTTAACAAGTTCAAGTCAGTCTTAGGCAAAATTACGTGATGTCTTAGAAATAAAGTAATAAAGCGTTTGCATTTTGATGAAATGCAATCAGTTTGGCTGTAATCTCACTCTTCCACAGCAAGGATTATAAATTGTTATGCTAATTCACAATATACCAGAGCAGAAGATCAAGGTACTCCTCTATTCTTCACTAGCCGTGAAGAGAGAATGAAATGTGGTGGTTAATATATCCAAGCATAGTATTGTACCAACATGTCCTCTCCATAATCTAGCATTAATAAATCACTCTGCAAATTTCTCAAAAGTTATCTGTTTGCTCTTCTCATTAGTCATGCCAAACGCTATGGCTTTTCATATGAAAAGTAGAAACAATTTGTGCAATTTGTATTATTTTTTAAAAACATCTTTGTTTAATCTTTTAAGTAGCAATACATTTTTTTCCTTTCCAAGATAGCTGGGAGGCCTCTTTTACCATAAATCATAATGCAGTCCTAGAAATATTATGACAGGCCTTTTAGAGTATCAATAATGTTGTGGTAATATGGTTGCTATTTTCCTTGGGAGAGATTCCATTACCTTAAAGTACATTGTGAACTAGTCACAATAATGCTTTCCTTTGGGAGCCACAGTGAATTAAAGTTTGGGTTTTAGCATTGATGTTACCAGCTCAGCATATTTCTGCTGCCAGAAATATTAAAGAGTTGTAGCAATGTTTATCAGTTGCTTCCTACTTTGCAATCCTATACCGCAAAGCCACAGGCATGCAGGGAATCCTTACTAAAGGCATTATGGAAGAAATGCATATGAAGCATTTAATAGTCAGC